>JAYDZE010013366.1:0-10245 GCA_034509125.1 Monilaria moniliformis
TCATTGTCTCGGTGCACGCCGTGGAGGAATAGTTCAAAGCATCGCGCTACTAGTCCGCCTGTGTATCCGATGGTGTTGACTATGGAAGGTTCAAAGCCAACAACTACCTATCCTTATGTTTACATACCTCTCGAGGGTTGAGCTTATTTCTGCATTCATATGCATTTGGCAATTTCCACTCATGTGGGGGATATAACCTTTTGTTAGTTTGGTTCAATTGTATTTGTTCATTTGTAATAGTTCAATTTCCGTGTAACTTTCCGGCAAGTTCTTATCTCTGTAAAACAGATCACTATTCTTCAACAGGAAACTCCTTATATTTCCAGTTCAAGCCTTTTATCAATGAAATTGAAGTTTCACGTTTTCAACAATATTATTTCTTCATCAGAAACCTTTCCAAATAGGTGAAGAATACATAAAGTAAATCCGTCAACAAAATTTATAGACAAACAACAATTAAACATACTTTTTCAAACAACAATTAAACATACTTTTTATCAGAAAGGCAATTATAATGGAAGTTACAAAAGATCAGATGCAAAGTTTCAGTCTCCAAATCGCACTCAACTAATAGTCTTTCAGGTTCATACAAATTCGTAACAAGTTACAAAATCACAATGATAAGAAAACTAAAACATTTTCGAACTTAGGTGGGCAGACTAGCATGACACAAGTGTTTTGGGACTCTCAATCTTGCTATTCCTAGAAAGTTGGACTGTTAGTACAAGCCCTATGAAAACAAATACCAGTCTTGAATCAGATTGTGTGTGCTTACTGTATGCATAGAAGCAACATAACGGAGATCATCAGAAGTAAGTATCATAAAGATGGACCACGAAGGTGATATCTGACATGTTTCATCCTTTCTGAGTCCAATGTGGATACACAGAGAGCAAGGGTAATGGAGCACTTCCGGACAAAATATTCAAAAGATTCACGCTCTCTTCAGGTTGGTGATCACAGTCTTAACAGGGAATTAGGAATTGCAGAAAGATGATATATTATTCTGGAGACTGGGCAAATTGGGCCATAAGAAGATATACTCTTTCCACTTGGGGCAAAATATGTTCCATGGTACAAGTCCTCTACAGAAACCCTTAAATGATGCACTACATCTTCACCACTGAAACCTCCAATGCATAACTAATGAACTCATATGAAAGAGAGCTTGCCTTGTCATTCCCGCCTTTATCAGGATAGTTCTTAATGGCCGCTTTTCTTGAGTTCGTCCGGACTTGCACTTGTAGGAACACCAAGAATTTCGTAATACTTGTAGCTCCTCAAAACGAAATGACTGATGTTTCATTCCTATCCAAGTGAAACTGCACCACAGAGAAATATAATCGACAAAGGAGCTATTCAAACAATGTGGATAGCAATAGATCCATCAGATGACTGCAAATATTTGCAGTTGATGGCATTATTTAGGCGGTGAAGATAAATACATCAATCTGAGAAAATTTCAACTTGAATATGAGCATTCAGTACAACGCAAAGGGTTTAAACGGATAACCTTCAACTGCGCCATTCACGACAACTCTATTTTCTTCCTTTTCCTCATTTCATTTCATTTCATTTCTAGTTTCGCCATTGCTGAGTTACAACTCTAGCCCAAGTGAGCTACTGCATGGGCTCCACTTATTGGGCCAAATTGTAAATGGGCTTTTCAATTGAGCCTAACAGGTGGATTTTACTATACCCTAGCTTGTCATCCTTGCGCAGAGATGTAGCTCAAAAGCCTTAAATGGTAGAGCAATTAAATTGCATGAAGCTCTTTCATGGATCAAGATCATGGAGTGTTGCTTGGCCTAGATAGCAAGAAGGTGGTTGAGGCAATGCATGGTAATAGAGAAGATTGATCGGAGGTTGTTTTCCATAAATAATGTGGAAAACTAGGATTCTTTGTGTACTTTTTGTATGTTGAACTATATCTGTTAACGACTTTTCTCTTTTAGGATTAAATTTGATTGATAAAAATAATAGAGGTATTATTCTTATTTATTTAGATGGATTAGAATTTTATCCAAAATCATTGATATTATTATATACTATTTTAGCTAATTTTGTTTTATTGGTAACTTAATGGAAAATTCTTAGTAATAATTATAATACTCAATTATTTATTTTATCAATTATGAAAAGTAAGTATCGCTCTAAATGATATAAAAACATACTTGTAGGCAACAATTTATATGTATCCAAATGCACAATACATCTATCCTATTTAAATCTTAGAACACATTAGTTTCAAATTAGAATTTTTTATATTTTCTAAGCTCACTCTGTTAGCATTTAATCTCATTTGTGTATTATCAACCATTACTTGGTGTTTGATAAAATAGATGATTAAGTGTTTTAATCTATATTATTAGGATTTTTTCAATCTCATTTGTTTAATGGGTTGTAAATCAAGCAAAACTAACTATTCCAAAGGTCCAATTTATCTAAAGTAAATAAGGGTTCCAATTCATCTAAGTAAACAAGAGATTACTCTATACTAAAAAGGTATTTGGTTTAATGGATTAGATAGATAAGATTGATAGGATTAGATTATTTAATTTTGTATTTAGGTTGGTTGATGGTATGAGACAAATTGAAAGATTATGAATAAAATGCAAATTTTAATGATTATTTTTTATATAATTATGCGAAAATACATAAAGTTGAGGATAACCGAGATACCCATCACATACATAATTATGCAAACCAAATATTTAATTAAGTTAGATTATTTTATCAATCATGCTTTATTATTCAAATCAAACGCTTCTCAAACATATTGAGTTTTTGCAAGTGGACTTAAATTAAATTTCTTGTTTTGTCAAGTAACTTTTCTAATGATAATATTTGATTAAAAAATGTTACATTCAACTTACAAATAAGTCAATCAAGCAGACTAAAAGGAGCCTCTTTTGAAGAGAAGTTTAGAGTTCAAAATTCAATCGTCGTTTTCCCAATTCCGAAAAAATATTATATTATTTCGAAATCTTATTTATAATCTAAATTTAACAATTAATATAGTAGACGTTAAAATAATTAAGATAACGTTTGGCCCATGCGAGATGTACCAACTCAATTATCTAGCCTAACCAAAATGTGCAAGTATTAGGTTTCCCTAATTTTAATGCACCAAACCCACTACTATACTTTATTATTACTCCATTCCCCAACCATCACATGGAAACAAAACATTTTTGAAGTGAACCTATATTGGACATGAAGAACGAGAAAATTTTAATGTACTGCAATTTTAACTATGAAAAACGACATAACACAAATGACTGGTGACCAATGTACGTATACGCAACAATAATGCAATTTTAGAAATGCACAACTTATAGATAATACTACTCTAAAAATTATATATGGATTAACAATGATTTTTTTTTCCTAAACATATAACATATTCCCAAAGCCAAATATTTTGAGTTCGATTAATCTCACTAATTGTCTCTACATGTCTAATTAAATTCATCACATTGGTCTTGTATAATTTGTAGGTTTTTTCAAGAATATGAGTTTAGCTAGTGCACACTAAAGATATTAAAGGTATCGACTATAGGTTAACAAACACAAAATGTATGTATAAGATGTTAGCAGATGATAGCACTGACAAATCAATAAAGTAACAACGAATAAAATTCATAGTTGAAGATGCGATCATTAGAAATTTAGCAACGAGAAAGATTCATCTCAGCAAATTGGTTAAAAAGTCTGTGCAATATTTTACAATTAACCTTATATCTTTATATGCTTCCTATTATATAAGTATTCTACTAAAACATTGCACATTATAGTGATACAAAATTAAGTATTGAACGTCCAACTTGTCAAGATTCAAAATTAGTCTACACCAATCAACTTATAATTGATGCACAACTAAATTATACCGATAAGTAGGACAAGAAAAATGAATAAGAAAAGACAAAAATGCATTGGGCCATGTGGGATAAAATTCTCCCCGAGTCTTGTCGTTGGAGTTTGGAAGTTTCGTTGCAAAGTGAATCGATTTGGAATTCCTTGGTATTTTATTGCGTTCAAATAAGGGGAGCGGAGACCAATCAATTATTCCAGATGATGCACTTGTTGCGCTCCGCCCGCCATCACCACCTTCGCCGTTGCTTCCTAGAAAATTCTCCAATCATTAGCCATTTTCATAAATTAAAAAATATTCACCCCATTTCAGCCGCAATCCCACATAGAACTAAGTTGAGAAAAACCCTCTACCTCTTGTTCTCGGTGCCGCCTTTTCTCGCAGGCGTGAGAGAACGACGATGGAGAGAGACGGCAACAGTGATAGCGAGATAGATGAGTTGATGCACGAGCGGTTTTGGGCCTGTACGAGGTGGGCGACTGAAAAATAAGGGCTACTAAAAATTAACTACACTAAAAATAATAAATTTTCATTTTTCCCATAATTTAAATCCAAATCTGTATTCATCCATTAAAAAAAATAGCCAAATGCTAGCCTTGAAGTAATGACAAATGACCAATTAACCAATAAATTGCGTTTTCTCGATTGCTTATATTAACACTATAGTGGAATAGTTGGTTATTAATATTTTATATAACAACTAATTACTTTTCGTTTATAGTGTTAGAAAATAGATACAAGATAATACTTATTTTGTATTACAACTTGGAACTAAAAGATAAATAGTAATAAGAAATTACAATAATAACTTTAAACGAAATAAATAAAACAATCTTTATAAGTCGAGTCGAGATGGACCTCTATCCGCAAGACGAGATACACTCCGCTACTGCTCACAGAATTCGTATCGTCCCCAAAGATAAAATGACTTTCGTCTACTCGATATTAGCACCAAAAGTCAATTAGCTCCAACAAGCTTGATGGAATTTGAGAACTAAGCTTTATGCTCCTAAAAACCACTAGGAATGCAAATGAGAATGAGAGAAGAGAAGCTTTGTGTTGGTGTGTTCTTCTCCTCCTCCAAAAATGGTCTTATATAGGCATCCAAATGCATGTGAAAAAGCTAGCCATAATGGTAGTCATTATCCTCTAGCAAACTAAAGGCCAAAGGTCTAAGCCACCATTAAACCTCTAGCAAATGAAAGGTCAAAAGCCTCATTTATATTCACTAAATTCCAACAATCCACCACATAAATGGAAATGTCATATGTATGAATGTAGACACATAACTTAGTTCTCGTGACACAATATTGTATCAGGATAGTTAACTTCTGGTTTTGAACCTTCCATAGTTAACACTATCGGGCATACCGGCGGACTAGTGGATGCAATACCTTGAACTATTGCTCCATGGCGAATACCAAGACAATAGTATTAACACAATATTATCTCAACCCCATCAATGTTCGTGTTCGTTTCGGCCATGGACAACTTCTTTGGATTCATAAGTGACTAACAATATTTGAAGCGGCCCACACTTCTCACTTATATAGGCGATCTTTTGCCAAGTATCCTGACATACTCCACCTCCTCGAGGCTTCCAATGATCATTAAAAGTCAAAGACTTAGCCTCTTACCACATGCAGGTTACAACACTCAATTCTTTCAAGTGAAGGAATAAAGACTTTGTCTTTTGTGTGTTACTGTACGGACTTTTATAGCTTAGTTTTCTCATTTAACCAAGTTCTTGGGATCTCCAGTTATCATGATTGGGTTACCACTATAGACATCCTTAAGATGTGGATTTCAATCACATTCCCTCTAGCAATTTAAACATTTGATCTCGATTTAACCATTTGGTTAATGGATCTACTAGGTTATCTATTGACCTAACATAATCGATAGAAATAGTTCTGCTTGAGATTAATTTTCTAATGGTATTGTGTCTTCGACATATATGTCGGGACTCACCATTATACACACAATTCAGCGCCCTACCAATTGTCGTTTGACTATCACAATGGATCATCACTAACGGCACAGGCTTACTCCAACATAGAATATCTTAAGGAAATTATGAATCCACTTAGGCTTTTCTGCAGCTATATCCAACGCTATGAACTCGGATTCCATTGTAGATCGGGTTATACAAGTTTGTTTTGAGGATTTTCATGAAACTGCTCCACTCTTAATTGTGAACACGTATACACTCATCGAAAACGAGTTTTTCGAGTTAGAAATCCAATTCGTGTCACAATAGTATCTCGCATAAAACAGCCCAACGTCAGAGCTTTCCAATGTTCATTGTTAAGATTGCTCGTGTACCTACTCAATTTATTAACGGGACATGCAAGATCAGGTATAGTGCAATTCGTTATATACGTCAGACTACGAATGATCCTTGCATATTTCACTTAAGCAATAGGATCACCCATGTGTTTGCTTAAATGCTCGTTTAGCTCCAATGGAGTCTTAGCTGGTGGGCTATCAAACACATTGAATTTCTTAAGAAAATTCTAAACATAATGAGATTGTGACAAGACAATTCCTTCAGATGATCTTAGAATTCTTATTCCAAGAATCACATCAGCTAAACCCACATCGACCATGTCAAACTTTTGCTTCAACATACGCTTCGTATCAACGATAATTTGACTGTTAGTGCCCATGATCAGCATGTCGTCTACATAAAGACAAACAATAACATAGGCGTCAGGTGTGCCTTTAATATACACACATTTATCATACTCGTTAATTTTGAAACTGTTTGACAACATTACTTCATCAAATTTCAAGTGCCACTCAAAAGGCGCTTGCTTCAACCCGTATAAAGACCGAACTAGTTTGCACACCTTCTTTTCTTGACGTGGTGCAATGAATTTTTTGGGTGTTCCATGTAAATTTCATCTTCTAATTCACCATTCAAGAATGCAGTTTTTATATCCATTTGATGAATCTCAAGATTATGTAGAGCAACAATATCAAGAATCATACGAATCGAAGTAATTCTTGTCACAGGCGAATAGGTATTGAAAAAATTATAGCCTTCCTTTTGTCTAAAGCCTTTGACCACCAGTCTAGCTTTAAACTTATCAATAGTGTCGTCTGCTTTGTACTTTCTTTTAAGGATCCATTTGCATCCAAAGGGCTTGCAACCTTCTGGGAGATCAGTCAATTCCAACGTATGATTCTTCACGATATAATCAATCTCTCTTTTGACATCTTCTTTCCAGAACGCTGCATCTGGACTAGAGAATGTTTCACTAATTGTCTTTTGTTCTTTATCTAACAAATAAGTGAAGAAATCATGTCCAAAATCTTTTCCAATTTTACCTCTCTTGCTACGTCTTGGTTCCACATCAACACGATGAGAGTTGGTAGCTTGATCAACTGTTCTTTTTCCAGAACTGATTTTGGTCTTCTAGCTATCCTTATTCTTACAAGGATAGACATCTTCAAATAATATTGCATTCCTTGACTCTATCATTGTACCCTCCTTCACTTTGGGTATACTCGAATGATGAATCAGAAAATGATATGCGCTATTGTTTAAAGCATATCAAATAAAGATACAATCGACGGTTTTTGGGCCAATTGCAACTTTGTTTCGGCAAAGGCACTTCAACCTTCGCCAAACACCCCCACACTTTGAGGTATTTATAAGACAACTTCAACTTGTTGGGGATTTAATTCCAATGAAGGAATTTTCCCTTTTCCAGGATCTTTCCAGGATAATATAGAAAAATTAATTAGCCAATTTCATTTACAGATCTGCTATATAGAACGCACATAAAACACATAATTTAGAATTTAAATCCTAAATCATGGTGCTATGGATCTGAATACTTACAGTAATTAGATCTCCAAAGATATGACGATTGTTCGCGCATTCTCTACGTGTAGATCTTTATATCTATCCTAGATTTTCTAAACTATTCCCAATTCCAGGTTTGAATACTGGTGTGGACAGTAGCTATCAAACCCTATAGGACTAGAGAAAGAAGAAGAAAAGAAAGAATACAGAGAATCACGTGATTCTTTGTAGGGAATGTGAATCATCATTAATCTTTATTCTCTTTTCTCTCCTATTTATAGAATATGTATAGGCTAGGTTAGTTGTAACACCCCTTACTCGGTTACTGAATAACCGAATAAGTGGTGTCACGACCAAACAAACTATATACATTTTCTGAATATATTCATGTTATTATTAATTCAACCAGTCAACGTAATTCAGATATTTACATTTGAAATTTAAAACCGGGGATCCCGTTAAAAAAACAAACGTTAAATATATAAATATGCAAAATATGCACAACTATTTAATCACGACTAATATATGTACATCAAAAACCTGACATGCTACATAATCTATTATGTACAACTATTTACCCAAAAGGAACAGTGACTTGACGGGGTCGCAGCTGCTGTACTGATGAGAACCTAATCTGTAAAAGATGGTCTGTAATGGGGTGAACTCACTAGCTCAGTAGTATATTAAATGTTAGAACTAAATTTTCAAAATTAAATAAACACTGTGCAACCTATAGATATAATTATAACCATATCTTTTAGTTTATCAGAGCAGTAATTCCTACATCATATCAGATATATATAACTTTTCCAGCAGTAAAATCCAATACAGAAAGTCATGGTTTTATCAGAACTGAATAACAGGCAATGACATATAGTTTGTCATGATTTCCAGTTATAATAGATAATTCATAGTAACATCTTTATCAGAGCACACATAAACACATATAGCCCAAAAACATGCTGAGTATTGACATGGGTACACGGACCAAATCAAATACGGATACAGTCGTGGTTCTTGCCCTTGTAAGGACACCACCCAGAACACCTAAAAAGGCGTAGCAGAACACCCAGTGAGGGCGTAACAGAACACCCGATAAGGGCATATATCAGATATCAGATGATCATCGCTTCGGTTATCCAGAAAACGAGTGATCGAATATTCAGTATTGCTGTCCTATGGCATGCCAACTATACCCAATGAGACACTCAAGCACGGGGCAATAACAAATATGTCATTCTTTTCAGATATTTCCAATATCAAATCATAATTTAATAATCACAATCAAACAGTAAGTTCACTTCACATATTCATATCACAAGTCATAATTTAATCATTTATTATCTATATGCAATAGCATGAATTTAATTCAAGAAATAAAGGCCTAACATCTAATACACTACCTCGTATAGCAAAAATGTCCAGATCAACCAGCTCGTCCTATTCCTTGATCTTATTCTTTCCCTGGCTGCTACTCGGGGCACAATCACATTGAGTAATAATTTATATCAATCAATAACAACATTAATAAACACTAATTAACGATTTACTTTTTATCAAACTTATTATAATTTACTCTTTTCTTATTGATCCTCACTAATTACTCTTCTTGATTAGATATTAGTTAATTTACTTAAACTATTCATTTTAAATAACATTAGAAGATAATATGATTCTTAAACTATTCCCAACTTAATTTCTTGTTAATTATATAGGCCCATTTATTTATTTATTATTTTAACCCAATTGTTTATCAATTTCTTCTTCTTTCTTGAAAGAACCGTGATCATTTCCTCCTCTTCCTACACAAGACATAATTAACTTTCATTTTTACGAATGCTAGGTTCTTTCAAATCTTACCTCAATTTCACTAATCTCCATCTCAATTCTTCTTTTACCAATTTATAGTGTAGTTTAGTAGATTCCTAATTTATACAAGAATGGTTCCAACTCAACAATTAACAAAGAATCCAACTTTCATATTTAAACTACCTCCTTAGTTATCAGTTTTTTTTTGTTCACAATCCCAAGCTTCATATTTTGAAATTTAATAAGCTAAAGAATAAAATAACACATAACATAATTACATATATGTATACCGTATATGTGTGTGCTGAGAACTGAATGTAGGGGCGACGGCCTAAGGAGGGAAGAAGAAGCAGAAGCTTGCAGTGATGGCGAAGGCTTTCTCGGTGAGCAGAGGAGACCGCAAAGAGGAGAAATTTATGTGCGTAGGTGTATATGCGAATTTCAGTGTAGTTGTAGAAAGGGGCGGCTGAGAGAGAGCTGAGATGGAGACGGCAACGGTGACGGCAACAACGGTGTGCGGTGACTGGATGGCAGTGATGGTGGCGGTGGTCGGACAAAACTGGGGAGGCCGAGAGTAAAGGAAGAAGAAAGGAGGTAAAGAAAGAGAGAGTGTAGGTGAGGGTGTAAATGTGTGTGTTTGACCGAGAAAAAGAGAAAGTAAAGATATGGTGGCGTTTTAATCTTGAATGATAAAACTTGGTCATTTGTCGTTTAATGATGTAACAGTGCTTTGTATACTGATAGAGAG
>JAYDZE010013377.1:0-10245 GCA_034509125.1 Monilaria moniliformis
GCAAGTATGGATTATTTTATAATATTCTATTATTACATGTGGCAATTTCTAAGCCATTAGATCATCAAAATCAATGGGTGTTATTTGGTCTTAGTTCTCATGTGAGATGTGAGTTCTCATTTGATTACTACTCTATATATATATATATGAATTCAAAATATATTTTCAATATATATATATATATAGGGGTGCATTAGGCTAAGAACACCCCTATACTACTTAACTAAGAACAAATCTCGAGCATTGGATTATACCAATGGACGGTCCAGATTATAATATCCGCATCAACATTGCAGTAGTAAACGAATAACATTACAGGGTTATTTTTGTCTTGGACGAAATTTTTGAGCGGGAGTTTGATATGGTAATGTCCGAGAAATTAGACACGATCGAACTATCAAATCTACACCGTATTACATCACATAATCTACACTATATGTGTGGAAAGATTTGATTTTTACAGCATTTAAAATTTATTTTCAAAATGTCATGAATAATTATGTTTTAATATTTGTTGTATAGGACAACATAGGATTATTTTTATTAATGGTAATGTTGTCTAAAAATAATGATTATTAATCTGATAAGTAATGATGTGTAATTAATACTAGATTATTATCGATAATGATGTTGTTTACTTTAGTAATGCTGATTTGTATTAGACGTGATGTTTCTGGCAAACCTTTTATTATGATCTGCATTATGGCTTAGTGCAAGTCATTCTACTATCACTGGTAATTATGTTGTTTACTGTGAGTAATGCTGATTTGTATTAGATGTGATGCTTATGGCATAAGTTTATTTTTAACGCTAATGTTTACTAATTGTATATATATAAAAATTCAAGATCCACGATTTTAGGAAAATTTTGAAAATCATGGGATTTGAAGAGATCCCATGATTTGCCTAAATTGTAGGATTGAAGGAGATCCCATGATTTTTGCATTTTTTCTAAAATCACGGGATCATGAAATATTTTTTGTACAATTATGCCCTGTAATGATATTTGGCTTCTTCTATAATGCTGTTTTGGTTTCTATCAAAATGTCATGTGGTTGATTATCTTCCATACGATCATAAAATATGTGGATACGATTAGTTTTTAATTCTACCCAAAAAAGTCAGTTGTCATTTGATTATATATATATATATATATATTAGTAAGACCTTCAATTTTACACTCTTATTACATGAATATTGAAACATGATATTTGCTATACTACCAATTAATACCAATTATGGTTAACCTATTGGGCTAACCGAGCTAAAATAAAAATTTATGAATTTTTTAATTATTAAATTAATCTTGATAATTATATATTTATAACAAATAAATACAACCATAAATGAATGTCATTTCAACTCAAAACTAATAAACAAGTTTTAGAGATATAGAACATAGATTTTTCACAAATGATTATCATTTTTAAAATTTTGAATCTAAATATTTTATATAAGATGTTATTTTGAAATATAAAAAAGTGAAATGATGAATACAACTTTCGAATATTAAATCAAAATGCCTTTTTACATACATTTGAAAAGAATTTTATTATACTAACTTTCAAAGTTTAAAAAAAATAAGTAATGAAATTTGAAAACTAAATAATGAGAACCCACTAATTTTCGGGTCGACTTTATGAGGTTCGGGCTATCATCAGACCAATCCTATCGGGTTGCAGGCTATTCGATTTAGGATTATTCGGATTGAGATTTTTTTCGAATTATAGTTTTTCAGCCCTAACCCTATTGAATTGTCAGGTTAATCAGGTCAAACTATGAGTTTCGGGCAAATTGACATCTCTAATAGTAACCCATCTAATTTATTTGATATTCATAAGAGCGGTCAATTGTCTAGACTATTTTTAAAGGGCGAACTGTCTATATTAATTGATTTTGAGAATATTGATTCAAGTAAAGGGGAATTAATATTTTGTAGGATGTTCTTCAACGCACATACCTATTTTTTTTGAGAACATGTATACCTACAATTCTTCATCTAGACATGCACAACTTATCTACAACTGAAGGTCAGTGTTTGATCGATCTTGTTTTTGGGGCTTAATTAATAGTAATTACGTGCTGGATTTTAGAGTAATAACACAGGAATTTAACGTGGTTCGATCGTTAATTAGATCTACGTCCACGGCTCAAAGCGTAAGAGTTTATTTGCAACTTTCGTGTGTTACAATTCTCTCAAGGCTCTTAGGACTGTGTGTAATAAATGCTCTGCCTCTAGTCCCTATTTATAGAGTTTACATGGGTTTAAAGGTGGGCTTTACTCGGGGGCCGAGCTGCTGGGCTTCTTGGGGGCCGAGCTGCTGGGCCTTCCTTGGGGGCCGAGCTGCTGGGCCTTCCTTGGGGGCCGAGCTTCTAGCGTCTGGGCCGGAGCTTCTGGGCCGAACGTATTATGGGCCGAGCTTTTACTGCGAGGCCCACTTATGTTGGCCATATCCTATCAAAAAGGCCACATCAAATCAACATGCTGCCAAAAATAGTTTTCTCCATGTTCAACCACACACACCATGATCACAATTTTGCTCAATTTATTTTAACATGATAAATATGTGTACTATGAACCCCAATAATTGTTTCTTTTACTTGTCCCGACATAATAGGATATGAGTGTGTTATCCTCGACCGAAAAGGGTGGAAAACAATTATTTTGCTCTTTAATTTCCACCCTTTTCACATATTTTGTAGAGTAGATAATTTTTGTGATCAAGATAGAAAATTTTGCTAAGGCAAGTCTTTTTCCTTATTTTCACTCAAATTGTGGATAATATTATCATGAGAAGTTGTGTGATAACATTATCACGAGAGAATATTGGTGTGATAAACTATATTTTCCATCCTAAAGAATATGTGAGTAGAAAAGGTTGGGACAACTAAAATGTAATAAAAACTTTCTCTTTTCACTAATTTATTCACATCGCTGGTGCACGGGCGCAATTGTGTAAAACAGTGAATAAAATCATATCCACATAAATTGAACAACTGAATACAATTTTATGTTGTAATCTTCTATCTTAACTAATAAAATTTTAAAGGTGTTTCTATAACTAGAGCATGCAAATTAAATAAAGCGCGAAGACAATGAAAATTCAAATAGAAAAGAAATTACCCTAGAGCTTCGGTTTCAACGTAATCAGCCAATCAAACAAATTCAGATAAGTTGATTGTTCTCTGATTCAATTCTTCATAAGACAATTATATAAAGCTTAAACTTACTCATGTAGCGAATAATTGTGGATTACATGCAAAACTATTATTTCTACATCGTACTTAAACATGCAATTCTAAAAAATCAACAAGATTAATACTCCTTCACAAATCTGAAGTCATCTTGGCTATTATTGAAAAGCATGTTTCTTGTTCCAATTCGAGTGTTAGTTATTAATTCCCTATCTCAAACTAACACGATCAGACATGCAAAATAGATTGTTGATCAAGCAATTAAGCAAAAAATAAAATAAAAAACATAAAAATGAAGAAAGGATCTAGGTTAATTAATCAAAACATGTTCAAAAACTATCATTCATCTACTCCCCCACTCTAGGACAAAAGGTTATTAGCCACTCATAAACATGTAATCTAGATAACTAAAATCAAAGAAAAATAAAATAATAAACAATAAAACCATAGGAGAACATATTTTCTCATCCTTATTATGATAAATTTGCAACCAAAGAAACAACACACCCTAGTATCAAACTATTTAAATTGGCATTTTATAACATAAAATGGAGAGCAACATTTGAATAACTCCCCAAATTAAAGAAATTTGAGTTGAATTATAAACAACATTCAAGATGTGAGTACCAAGTGAAATATTAATATAAAGAAAATGAAAATAGAATATAAGAATATAATTTTATGCTTTGGTACCTTAGTTCTGCATGAAGGAAAGGTGATAGTTAGGACTGTTCAATCTCTTCGGTCCTTTTATGGACCTGCTAGGGAGCATAACTCTCACTTGAATTGCTCCTTTTTCTCCATGTAACCCCTCTTGTTCCTCTAATATTCTTTTAGCAAATTCGACGGCACGATAACTACAAACTATCACCTCAGTTGTTTCAAGTTTCGGCAGATTTACAATATCTAAAGGGATCTCCTCGAGCTCTTTTAAACCAATAAGAACAAGTCTCTCAAGGCGTGGAAAGTGGGAGCTTTCTGTTGTCCAGACATGTAGACCCTTGCACGACTCAAGAGCCAAGTACTTGAGATCAGGAAATTGATCATCACTTATTTTCCACTCCCGTGTAAAGAATCCCCCTACGAGCCTGAGCTTCTCAAGACGGGGCAACACACCTATCTTAGCCAACATGTCATCCCAGTGTGAACTCATTCCTAGAGTAGATGAACTCACTGTTAGAGTCAGCTTCTTGAGCGAATCTGGAAAGTTGATTTGATTTGTCGGTACATAATAACACCGCAATGACTCTAGTTTTCCCAGAAGACCTAATCTGCTCAGGCCATACCTGTCATCATCATTATCGTCGTAACGTAGTTTCAATGTTTTTATATTGCTGATCCTCTTAACCACTTGGTTGCTACAGTTGAAATTCATGATTGTCCCTAGTGTTTGCAGATTCTCCAAAACATCGTCGTCTTGGCCGTTGGGAAGATCCGGGAGACGGAGCCGCTGCAGAAGCCGTAGATGCCTAATGTGGGGCATGTACCACATATTAGTTGGCGCAGTGAAGCCTTCGCCGATCTTGGTAACAATTAATGTCTGCAGATTCCAAAAGAGCCTGATCGAACAACGTAGATCAAACTCCCCTAAATCTGTCCAGAAAGTAAAGAACCGTGCGTTAACTAACTGATGCACGTTTTCAAGAAACTCTGCATTTGCAGCTTTTCGAGATCCACTTGAGGAGTCGAATATCCTTAGCAGCCTGAAATGGAGGGGTGGAGGTGGATCCTTAGAATTCCATATCAAAGAACGCAAATGTGACTGTGACACAGACGAGAACACGTTTATGGCTTCATCCTTTGACATGGTTTTAGAAATAACAATGCGGCGTTGCCCATTTATTATCGCTTGAGGATTAGGTGGTCTTGCCACACCAACAAAGAACCTTTCCCTTTCAGCTTCTCTCAAGCACAAATCCCTCAGCAAGTCATGAATTTTACAGGTTCTTATGTTTCCAGTTTTGCCCAACTTATCAATGAAAAGGAGATTTCTACTGATAAGGTCCTCCAAGCACCTTTTTGCTGTCTCTTCCAAGCTTTCCCAAAGTACTTCTTTTAAAAATCCTTCAGCAACCCATAGTTTAATGAGCATTGATGTGCTTATCTCCTCATCTTCAGGAAAAACTCCCATGTAAAGAAAACATGGTTTCAGATAAATCGGCAGTTGCTTATAGCTCATGTGTAGTATTCTCAAGCAGCGTTCATCGTCCTCCAAGGTCACTATTGATCTAAAGTTTTCTTCTATGTGGTCCCAAAGTTCTCTTCTATGTGTGGACTTGGCCAGAAACCCTCCAACCGTCACAATCGACAATGGAAGTCCTTTGCAACTTTTTGCTATTTCCTTCCCGATTTCCTCCAACTCAACTGGGCAGCCTTCTTCCTCAAACACAATTTTGGAGAGCAAGTTCCAACTATCAACCTCACCCAAAAGTTTCATCTGAGTGCTATCAGAGTTGGACAAAGTGGAAGCCAAATTCGATAGCCTAGTTGTTAACACTATTCTGCTACCATTATTGTTATCTGGGAGGAACCTCTTAACACTGTCCCATGCCTCAATATTCCATATATCATCCATTATAATTAAGTATTTTCTACCAAATAGCTGTTTTTACAACCGTTCTCCTAAATCATCCTCACTCATATTTGGACCAACGTCTTGATTTAATTGACCAAGAACTTCTTTGAGCATTTCTCGAGTACTATATTCTTGAGAGATGGTGGCCCAAGCATAAATATGAAAATTTTCCTTAGTAAGAGGGTCTTCATAAATGTTTCTAGCAAGAGTGGTGTTGCCAGTGCCACCCATTCCTACAATGGGAACAATTTGGAGACCAAGGCGATTAGAAGTGAGCTTGTTCTTCATCTCGAGCAAGACAACATCAGCACCCACCATGCTACTGTTGTGCGCAATGGAAGAAGATCGAGGTGTTGGTTTACCATGCAGCTGATGATGTTGGACAGCGACAGGGTCTTTGATATCCATGGCCTCTTTCTATCAACGCCATTTTTTCAATCACCTTCTCCACAGCTTCGTACGAGCACTACAAGAAATTAATCCACATATCAAGGTGTAACTAAAAATATATTTGTGTGATTATAGATTTGTACTCGCACGTTGTTCAAATGTGTCAAAAAGTGTGGTTAGTTCTATGTTAAGGAAGGGTTTGATCCACATATATTTATGTGTGGGTAAATCAACTACACATATAACATGGTATTTAAATGTAGCGATTTGCGTATGTTGGTAAACAATACTTCATTTGTTTCATATAAGTGTTTCTATAACTTTTTTGTACGAATTATAATAAATGTTAGGCAACTGTGTAAATGAATGGAAAATGGATCCAAATTTATGATATGGGTATTGTATTTTATTGTAGATATTAGGTAAGTGTGTAGATAAACTGTGGGCCATATTTGGTTTTGATGTAAATAAGTAAATATAGTGAAGGTAAAATATAAAGGTTTAGTGAGTCATATTTGATTTTGATGTAAATAAGTAGATATTTTAGATGTTGGATTAGTATGTAAATGAATTGTGGGCCATATTTTGTTTTGATGTAAATAAGTAGATATAGTGATTGTAAAATGGAACGATTCTACTTGAGAAACAGACTAAAACGGAACGATTCTACTAAGAGGTTAGTGGTGGATAGATTCCAAAAATGGAACGAATTTTTTTTTGAGAAACGGACTAAAATGACAAAATGAAAATACTTATAAGGGATGGAGGGTGTATAATTTAGGTGTGGGTAATTATTTTTTTATATAATTAATCTAAATAAGATATTATTCCCCCATCTTATTTGACTCGACATATTTTTCTTTTTGGCTTGTCTCATTATACTTGATCTATTTTATTTTTTGTTGTTATCATTTTACATTATATTAAGTATGTAATTCATACATTTTACACTCTAATCTTACTTTTCTAAGTAATTGTGCCGAAAAAAGAGAGTATTATATAGAAATAAAATTAAATTTAAGTGTGGGTAAAACATATGTAATATGTGGATGAAAAAATTGTTGTGTTATTTTGTCAAACTATTGTACCACTTGTGTGCTGAAAACGTATAAACATGTCTGTTTATATATTCTAAAACAATCAATATAATATTATAATACATATACATTTAGAAATAATTATTTTAAGTTGATTAGGATTTGACTTGAAATATTAATAAACACGTGAAAATATAAAAGTTTTATTTCATACCCATAAATATAACTGTTCATAACATCCATACATTAACTTAACAAAAGATTGTCCAATTTACACAAGCCAATAATAAATTATAAAAAATTCATGTATTTATTAATCTCTATTAAAAAATAGTCCATTCGTTCTACAATAGTGTGCTCAATTTGCCATTTTCGTCCATTCTATAAGAATGTGCTCATTTATTTTTTGAAAAGTACCATTTATATTTTCTACTTCATTTTCATAAAAAAGTCATAAAATTAAATAAGATTTTTATTTATAACAAATAATTTTTTTATTAAAATCAAATAAGATTTTTTTTGCTTTTATGTTTTTCCTAATTTATATATACATTTCTATAATACTTTTCATAAAACTAACTAAGACTTTTATTTACAACAAATAAGACCTTTTTTGCTTTTATGTTTCGTTTTTACAATTTATAAATATATTTTCACAATATTTTTTATAAAATTAGATAAGACTTCTATTTACAGTAATTATGAATTTTTTTATTGAAATAAAATTAGATTTTTCATTTAAAAGAAATAATACTTTCACGATTCATAAGAAAAAATTTATTTGATTTTATTAAAAGTCTTATTTATATTAAGTAAAATCTCATTTAAGAATTTCTAATTTGTTTTAAAGAAAAATCTTATTTGATTTTAGGATATTTGCCTATAAATTATTGAAATTTCACTACTTTTTGATTTTGTATAACAATTTAAAAATCTGTTAGTAAATTACTCAACTATTAATTTCATCTGATTTTGCAACTATAAAATAAATTCAGTCAATGTTACATGAATAACTGAAAAATTAACGTAGCGTAATTGAAACGCTTAGCTAACAAGGGATGACATCCTTTTATTAAAAACGTTGAAATCACTTCCTTCTTTTGAAAAGACTGAAATCATTTTCTATTATTAACAATTAAATATACTAAAATATCTACTGCTATTAATATCATATTATCTTTTCTTTCTATTATTCGCACTAAATTGAATGAAATAATAATTCATGCAATTTCAGCCTAAAATATGAAGTAGTTCTCATTGCTAAAAGAGACATCGTTTTACTTATCGCCCAATTATCCCACGTCAATTTCCTAGCTATCCATGCGAGCACAACATTGACCGAAATTCTTTTTAGTTGCAAAATCAGATGAAATCAATAAGGATTTTGAAATAAAAAGAATTTCGGTCAATGTCAATGTAACTAAAAAAGTTTACATTTAAGTGAAGTCTTATGAAAGTATTATTTATTATTAAGTAAATTTTATTTATGAATCATGAAAGTCTTATTTGCTCTAAAAAAACCTTATTTACATTAAAATGAAGTCTCATTTACAAATAAAAAGTCTTAAAACCTTTTTTCTATTTAAAAAAATCTTATTTGATTTTATCAAAAATCTTATTTATATTTAAGTAAAATCTCATTTATGAATAAAAAGAAATATAAAAAATAAAAACAAAAATGAAACACATTTTTTTGTTTATTGGTTATGGGATTTGAACCCGCACCTTTTGGATCAAAGGCTAAGGCATCGCTACTAAGCCAATCTTCCATTGGCTTGTGGAATATGCGTAAATATACTATAACTCCAGCCATGTTGCAGCCGCACCCAAGTGTGGCTCATATGGTAAACGGATGTGAAATATGAAAGTTATGATAATTTAAAGTTTGAGATGACAATAATGGACTATTCTTAATTAAAATAAATGTTGGTTATTTTTATTTTTTAAAATTTTCTTTTGTGAAAGAGGCAATCATTTAATAATATTAAGATTAGTTCCTTTCTTTAATTCTTTCGACTTGTTAAAATTAGTTCCGTTTGTTTACATAACAATTAGCCGATTTTGTAGTAATTGATTATTATAATTTTTTCTTCACATTTCAATTTTACCCTTCAAATTGATTTTATTTATACACTATTCTGCTTTTATATATAATAAGATTTGGCATATAACATAAATATTAGTATTACCTTATATTAGTCAAATATGACATAATTTTAACTAGTTTAGATAACCATCAATATAAACTAAATCAATATGGTATTATCATATAAGTTGAAAACCAGGCAAAGATTCAATAAACTTGAGACAATACCTCGGAGTTGATCTTTTCTCCGTCACTCATTATCTGGTCCACGATATGAGATTCAATGATATCTTCGGCCTCATAAGCTGCATCTGCAATGCGGCTCTCCAAAAGATCCGCTTCTGTGGTTTCGCCGTCAAAAGTCCGTTGGTAATCTCCGTTTTTTTCGAGAAATTCTTGCAGGAAAGTAACCTTTTCGATGAGAGACTCAACTTGTTTAGGGTGGAGAGAAATAGGAGGGCGAGGATGAAGCCGAAGGTTGTCTAGTATATACATAAGGGTAACGAGAGCTGCATAAGCCGCCATTGTTTCCCACTTTTGTGATTCCTTTGAAGATGGAGGAAATGCAGGGGTATAGGAATAGTCTGAATGAAAATGGACAAAGTGTTTGCAGAATTAATTAAACTAGCTAGTAATTTGTTTGTGGAGATTCCCCACATATACAAATGAGAACACCCCTTAAATGCATAACTAAGAACTAATATACACCCTAGAATTTGGAATTGGACGGACTAGATTGTAAGAAAAAATATATCATTATTGTTTTATACAAACATCATTGAAGGGCATAATTGTACAAAAAAAATCTCACGGTTTTAGGAAAAATCCGAAAATCATGGGATCTCCTTAAATTCCACGATTTACGAAAAAAATCCCACAATGCAAATATCATTATATGTGTAGAATTATATCATTAATTTAACCTATATATATCAATCAAATCTTTTCCATAAACGTGCATT
>JAYDZE010013388.1:0-10245 GCA_034509125.1 Monilaria moniliformis
AAAACCAAATTTATATTTAATATTATATATATATATATATTAATAATATAATAATAACTAAATATATGTATATATATATATAATATATGCATATATTTATATTTAATATATATTTCATATATACACATACATTTTTTGGATTTTTGGATTTTCGGTTTTTCAGTTTTTTTCGGTTTTTCGGATAATTTTATGATATTTCGGTTTTTCGGGTAATTCGGTTTGGTTCGGCTTTAATTTTAAAAAAATTCGGTTTTTCGGTTCGGTTCGGTTTGGGCAAAAACCCGAACCGAAAACCAAATGCTCACCCCTAATTAATACCATCAATTTTTGTAGACTTCAAACAACTGATATAACGAACGTATTACTTGCGGAATAGATTATATTGAAGTCGTACAACCGTAAATTGACTACATTGATTTTGATGAAACATGTCACGACAACTTTCTGGTGATTGAACAAAATTAGATGTATTAATTTTATAACGAATTAAAAGATGGATCTCATTAAGGCACTAAATAATGCAACCTCCTATAACAAAGAGATTTAGAGTTCAAATTCACTATTTTCATATCCCAATCAAAAATTAAAAATAAAATACGACGATATTATTATAATATTTTAAGATATCTTATGATTATTAAATAGATAAAGAATCATGCATTTATGACAATTAACTTTAAAACTACATGTGTCATGTAGTTTTATGTTCTTATACTTTTGAATCGAATTCCATATAATCATATGTATTTATGAGATTTGTTACTTGTGCATTAAATATCATACACAAATTATATGTATATTGTTTGTTGAAGTAGCCTTTTTAGGAGAATTTGTTGAATTCATTTGTTAAGTGTAATTTAGAACATCCACAATAGAGGTTGAGTCTCTTTTCTTCTTTTATATTATTCATGAGTTCCATAATAATTTTTTCTTTGAAATTCTAACATTCACAATAGAGGACATTGATTTTTCCCCTTTATTTTAATTTTTCATCTCTTATTTTTAAAAATATTTCTTAGTTCATTTAATTTACAATTATATAATTAAAATATGAATTTTCTTAAAATAAAGAAAATTACATAATTAAAATCCTAAAATTATATTATTGAAACTTGAAAAAATACATAATTTAAATCTAAAATTATATTATTGAAAACAAAAAAATTACATAATTTAAATTAAAAATTTATATTATTAAAAGTTGATACTAACCAAAATAAAAAAGAATATATACTATTTTACTTTTTTGCAGCTTTTTAAAAAATCGGCTAAAACTTGCCAAAATTGCACATCTAGCGGGTGCGACACTCTCGCGCTCTAATTGGCTGAGAGACTCGAGCCTCATGGACGCGTGGCAGAAAAATCGGCCTAAGAGCTGCGGCTGTGATTCGAGCTTTCGGCTCTCATCCTTGCGGTGGTGGTAAGCGGGCAACATTTGCGAGTGGCGTTGCTAACGCCTTTAAGAAATCAAAATCGAATAATGCAGGTCACATATAAAAATTAAGACCAGATAAAAAACATATTGCAACACGAATTTATATCTTTACGTAAAATGATGTTGTTATTTATTAAATGTAGCATTACAATATCGGAGAGCGATTTTGTGTCGTTTCCAGCTAAAAAGGGTATCAGACTAGACGCGCAAGTTCGGACGTTAAATGCGTGTTCAAAGAGGTTTGATTTAGACTTGACATCCGCTCACACGCGTTGTTGTAAGAATTTGCCAAAATCCAAAAAGCTTGCAATTTTTTATTTATTTATTTTTTTCTATTTTGACTTTTTTCAAAATGAAAATTGATGATTAGTTTTTGTTAGAATCAATGGTGAAAACTAGAATATATTTTAGGGCACAATTTCTTGTTAAACAAATATTCATAAACCCAAATCATACTTGGTCTATCATTGATGTGGATTATGACTTCAGATATAAGATAACACAACATGTTACCGTTTGGATCCTCTATCCATTTTTTCTTAAATTCTTTATTGACTCACTTAACTATCGGTCACACGATCACAAATTTTATTTTAGCCTATTTTGATTAGAGTTTTAAGGAGAGAACTTTGACTGCAAATATTAAATCATAATCATAAGTAAATATTTAAAATGGAAGATAAATTCCATTTTGTGTCTGAAACTGTAGATTTGTTTCGAAGGAAAATTCTAAACAACTGGCAGTACATTGGACATGATAGTTCACACATGAAGAGGTGATGCATATAGTTTCAAATGATTTTGTGGTTGGTAGGTTGGTGCTTTCCATACATTTGGACCAATAAATAATGTTAGGGTGCATTTCGTAAAATGAATTTGGAATTGATTTGGAATTACAATTATATGAAATTGAATTTAAAGTTATGCATTTTAATTCGATTCCAAATCCTTTGTTTGGTAAATCAAATATACAAGATCTGGAATTGACTTTTTTGATTGAATAATTTTTATTTTTATTATTTATTTATATATATTATATAATTCTATATTAATTTTCTATATATTTTGAGTTGTGTGTATTAGTGTATGTATTTTGTGTGTGTGTGTTATGTGTGTGTATTGTGTGTGCGATGTTGTCGTGTGAAATGTGTGTTTGTTGTGTGTAATTATGTGTGCCGTGTGTGCTGCGTGAGAATTTGTGTGTGTAGTGTGTGTGTGCAATTTATGCATTGCGCGCAGTGTGTGTATTGCGTACAATGTGTGTGTGTGCGATTTTATCGTGTGTGCTGTGTGTTTGTTGTGTGTGTAGTGTGTAGTGTGTGTGTGCGCGCAGTATGTGTATTGGGTGTCTCGTGTGTGTGTGTAGTGTGTGTATTGTGTGCAATGTGTGAAGTATGTGTATTGTCAGTGTAATGTGTGTAGTGTGTATGTTCGAGAAATACTCAATTTTATATTTATTTGAATTTCCAAATCTTTACTTTAACTGTAGAATTCAAATTGTGGAATTGGGTGGATTTGGAATTGGAATTCAATTCCAAATCCAAATATTTTTATAGTACCAAACAATGGATTTGAAATTGAAAGCTCCAATTCAAAATCCAAACCTCAAATTCCGTGATACCAAGTGAACCCTTATAGTAATTAAGGTAGTTATGCTAAAATAGTGTAATACTGAGACGATGTGGTGACATTGGCTGATTATAATTGCTAGGAAGTAAACACCCTCTAAAATTTTATGTTCGCTTCCTATTTAAAAATGTTTAAAATAACAAGTTATGAAAATCAACGTAAGAAATTGCTCATTAATATAAGAATCGCATCTCTCAGTTTCTTCCTTATAGCTTATTCGAGTCGTCCAAGTTAGAAACCACTAATCGGGTGTTTGGGTAAGTTTATTTTCAAATATTTATAAGTTCCAAGAACTTATAAAATATTTAATCTAATCATTTTTGGCTCATTTATTTTTAATTAGATTTAAATATTTAAAAAATATTAATGAATATTTGCTTCAAACTAAAATTACAATTTAGTTTAGTTATTATAAAAATAATTAAGAAAAAAAAGAATCAAATTTTATTCTTTGATAATACGTTAATTAAGATATGGAAAGTATAATACCAACTAATATTTAAAAAAAGAAGTTGATTTTAAAATAAAATTTCTCAACAAAAGTAACAAAATCATTCACTATTATTAATATTTTCAATGTGCATATACAATAAATGAATCATGATGACAAAAATGACATTATTCAAAAAAATATTAAATAGAAAGTTATATATATATATATAGAGAGAGAGAGCGAATAATTTTAAAATGACATTATATATATAGTATGCATCATAGCCATACTATATATAGAGAGAGCATGATCAAGAAGATTTAATTAGAAAGTTTGCATATACATTGTGTGGATTATCTCAATTATGAAAATTATGTACATATTTGATATGAGATTGCATATATATTGCTTTTATAAATAAATAAACACAACAAAAATTTTAATCATCAAAATTATATTTGTATATACATTAAACAAATTATGGCTATGATAATAATATTTATATATAGATTTATGGACACCTATATCTATATATAATTAATTGTAAATATAATTAATTTTGTAATAAATAATTCAGTTATTAATAACATATTGCTATATTTTGAAATAAAGTTTGGGGACAAATTTATTTTTAGTAAGGATTTAGAAAGAAAATTGCAAGTTAGGGAGAGAACATTATATTTAAAGAGAGAAAACTAAAAAAGATGAAATTGAAAGGGTTTATGTTAAAAATAATAAATTATTTTTGGAAATTGGTTGTTGCTTATATGATTATGAAAAAATGAGTTGGAGTTAAAAATTTGTTTTTCGAAAAACTTATAAGCTGTCAGAATTTCTTTTCACAACTTATAAATTATTTTAGAGTTTATTTTGCCAAACACTTTTAAATAGCTTATTATATGAAATTATAATTATAATTATAATTTTATTTTACCTTTTGCAATAGTCCTCCTAAAACTCTGAACTCTCTTCTTTCTCGATTTTTGTCGTTTTAAGAGGAAACTGTCTTATTTATTTCCAAAAGAAAAACAGAAGGGAAGAATCTCTATGTGAATGTCCTTTGCACCATTATGACTTGTACAATTATTTTCACTTTTCAAAAGTCGAATAATGCTCCACCAAATTATAGCCATAAACTTTTCTCCTTTTTTCCCTTGTGTCGTACAATATTTTGTACAAGAAAAATGTAAGAGTAACCTAGCACCGTTTTAGCTGGATCTTGAATTGGATTTGTGGTTGTGTTTGATTCACACCCTCACTCATTGATCAACCAATCTAATATTGTAGATCGGTCGTATTTAGATATTCACGATAATTAAAAATATAAGAGATAATTGCCATTTAAATTATAATTTTTCATTGACTTATGGTCAATCCCATAACTTTTGAAATTGAACATAAAATCATAACTTTTGACATTTTCTCAATTATTCCACGGATCAAAATTCTGGTGAAATTGGTGTGATGTGTCAGCCGGAATTTACAACGTGGACAAAACGTCTGATTTTCAAAACAAAGTCGATAAGATAATTGTCATTTAAATCATAACTTTTCATTGAATTTCAGCTGACACGTCACCACTAATTTCACCGAAATTTTGATATGTGGGATAATTGAGAAAATGTCAAAAGTTATGATTTTATATTCCAGTTTTAAAAGTTATGGGATTGACCAGAAGTTAACAAAAAGTTATGATTTAAATGGCAATTATCCCAAAATATAATTACTTATAAAATAGTATGTAAATAACGTTTAAGTCGTTGGTATAATGCTATAAATAGTAATTTGTATATTCAATTTTAGTATTATAATTGTAGCTTGAAAGTATTCATTATCGACAAATAAGGGCATCCACATCCCTTAAGCACTACTCATATGATTATCATTCCCTTCCCTCCACATCCCTTAAGCAAGTTCTTCTTGAGTATTTACACTATTCATGAGATCCACCTATATTTCCCACATTTTGTTTTTGTTATTTTCTCTTAATTATATATTCAAATTAAAATGATTTACGAATAAACAAAAATTACTAATTTCATTAAAACAACTTCAAAGTATATTTCTAAAATAGAAAAGTACATAATTGAAATGAAAAAAATTACATAATTGAAAAAAAAAACTACATAATTGAAATAAAAACTATAACTAAGATAGCCCAATTTCGTTTCGAGCAAAACTTGGAAGAAAAAGATAAAGAATGTGATGAAGAGGTGTGAAGAATGAAGTGGGCAATAAGGGTATTCATAGATGAAAATAAGAAGAAAAAGAAAAAGAAATGTCATTGGTAAAAAATAGTCATTGGCTATTTAATTTTTTTTTTATAAAGACTGCAAAATCGGATTTTTAAAAAATCAAATTTGTCACGTGTCACGCCTCAATTGGGCAACGTAGTTCTTTCGCCGGTCTTGCTCAAGCACACAGTCATGTGACCGCCCAACGTGCTCAACAACTTGCAACAACGTGCTTAGGGCGTTGATCACGTTGGTGGGGATGCCCTAATGGCGTAGTTAGAAAGCTATATAGACGAGCCTCACCTATTTTAGGATTTCGACAATTTGGACGGATAATCAATCCCAATAATTTTTTCGATTTTGAGCATAGAAAAAGAAGAAAAATGAGTTATCGGGAGCTTAAGAGCATCCACAACTCATGAGCACTATTGAGCATTTCACTTACATTATTCATGAGTCTCACACCAACTTTTTACTTCATTATTTAACACCCACCGCCTATGAGCACTATGAAGCATTTCACTTGTCACTATTCATTTTTCTCATTTCTTATATTTATTTTAATTCTTTCTTATTTATATATTCTAATTAAATTCATTTGTGAATAAACGAGAAATACTAGTTTTATTAAAATTTAAATATTACATAATTGAAATAAAAAATACATAATTAAACATAATTAAAGCTAAATAAAAAACTACAACTTAACAGAGTCCCAATTTTTGCTTTAGACCTTGCAAAAATTGGCGATGCTTTTGCTTTGCTTCCTCGTCCATCTCAGATGCGTCTCTGTACAAGCTCTGTAGTACAAATTCCACAAAGCGTTCTCATTCGATTTTTTCATTTCCGCCGCCATTTCCTTCATCTCCTCCATTGCCACACTACTTGTGGCTCGCTTCTTTTCATTCACCATGCATTTAGCATTCTTTTGTCCAGTCGGACGGCTCCTTCTAGGCTCCAAGCCCACGCTCCCACCTACATCTTCGTTCAGAACAGGGTCGCCTGCCCAGTTGTGGTGAATTGGTTGTGCGAGGTGTTGTTCGATCTTTTCGGTCCGGCTGATTCTCCGCTGCACAACAATTTTTTCACTGTGGGAAACCTTCTCTCATGACTTGAGGTACTTAAAAGGCTTTTGGTTTTCATCCCAATAGATGTTTTGCATTTTTTCCACAATATCCGCCTAACTCGAGTCGCTTCTCCACTGGGACTCAACGTAGTTGTAGAGAGCGCATAATTTTGGATTTTCTGGTTTACTCTCTCAAAATGGGCTCGAAGCATATGAGATTTGCAGGTAGGTGCACCTCGAGGACGTAGTTGGTTGTATCTCTCAGGTATATTATCCTAAAAAGCCGTTTATTTTTTGAAGTTAGGAACAATTGGATTTTTGCTAATGTCGACATGGACTTCGAAGACCGTCCTAGTTTTGTCCGTTGTGTACGCAACTCAGACATCACGGCTGAGAATATTCGTTTCGTTGAAAAGTTGGATGTTGTTGAGACCTTAGGGAGATGACGAGCCGAGACGAGACAAAGAGGCGCCGAGTGTGCGGATTGAAAAGTCATTCCGTTGTCGGCTAAATTTGGAAAAAAATGGTAGATTGCTTGGATCAAAGTTGAGGGTGTTTGGATCCATTTCTTGGAATATAAGATAATTCCATAATTGTTGTTGGTAATCCGATATAGTAGAATTTTGCAAAATAAATTGAAGAAATTATGGAAGTATTTAGCAAAATATTGAGAAGTAATTGAAGAAGAATGTGATGTAAAGGTGTAAATGAAGTGGGGAGAAGTGGGGTATTTATAGGGTGAGAAATTGAGTAAAATTAAAAAGTAATAATAAAAAAAAAGGACGGTGGCCGTTCTGTCCAATGGTATGGAGATTTTAAAAAAATGGATTATATATATAAAACGATTATTTTCTAGCACAATTGCACGACCATTGTATGTGCAGCACGCATCATGCTAATTGGCCGGGGAGAGCGTGTGTCGTGTACGAGTGCGTGGCATGCATGCGTCCTTGTGCATTTACACGTTGAGGCGTGTAAGCGTGACATGCTCCATCGTTTGCAATGTGTGCTCCTCCCAGTGTGTGCACGCCATGTAGTGCGCTCCCCTGCGTTGCCGGTGCCGTAAACCCCACCCTTTTGTCTTATTAATACTAGCTACACCCCCACCGACAAATTTAAAGATCAAAGAACTCTAGCTAGGTTAAAATCTTCCAAGAAAACTAAAATATGCGCATCTGAAAGGTAGCCAATCATTTCTTTAATATAATCTCTGATTTAAATAATTAAATTGAAAGTTATGGGCCTTATGGCTACTCCTGAATTCTTAATTCAATCTACTACTAAAAATATATAAGGAACTCTCTCTCTATGTATCTATATATATAGATACTTATATATACATGAATTAACTTTTTTTTGGTAATGATTAATTAATTAACTTTTGAAAACATAAAATCAAATCCTTACAAAAATAATATCAAATAATTTTCATTTACAATTCAGTTTGGTATATCTAATAAAGTATATTGGCAATACAACATTGATATTGACCTAATTTACAAAGTTTATCTTTGCCTTACTTTTTCGCGATGAATGATTTTTTTGAATGACATTAATTCTATTTAGACTTGTTTTATTTTCGCCCGTAATATGTGGAGATGTCAATTGGGCCAATTCGTTTGGGTTCGGGCTAATCTTATCGGGTTGTTGGGCTATTAGGTTATGGGTCATTCGGGTTGTGATTTTTTCAGGCTATAAATTTCCAACCCTAATCCTAAATTATCGGGTTTCGGACTAACCTATCGGGCTAATCGAGCTCAAAAAAATTATGATTTTTTTATTAATATATTAATCTTGATAATTATATATTTCTAATAAAGAAATATATATATATATATATATATAAATGAATATCGTTTCAATTCAAAACTAATATGTAACTCTTAGAGAATTAAGAACATACATTTTTCATAAATGATTACCGTTTTTTAAATGATGAATCTAAACGTTTTATATATATTAAATGTTATAGTAAATTATAAAATAATGAAATGATGAATATAACTTTTGATTGAATCAAAATGCACTTTTGCGTACATTTAAAAATTTCTTATTATACTAAATTTTAAAAGTTTGAAAAAATCAAAGTAATGAAAATTGAAAATTAAATAATAAGAACTCACTAATTTTAGGGTCGTACCTATGGGGCTCGGGACTATCTTCAGACCAATGCTATTGGGTTGCGGGCTATTCGATTTAAGGTCATTCGGGTTGAGATTTTTTTCGAATTATAATTTTTCAAACCATTTCGAATTATCGGATTAATCGGGTCAACCCATGAATTTCAGGCTAAATTAACATCCCTACTATTACTAATACCTAACATTCATATATATTAACTCGGGGACATTGGCAAAGCTAGTATATATGATTGCATTATATTCTCTACTCGTCCTTGCATATATTATAATAATAATAATAATAATAATAATAATAATAATAATAATAATAATAATAATAATAATAATAATTTGTCGCAAAAGTTATGAGATAGTCTTTGAACTTTTTTCTTTTTTTTTAGATTTCCACACATACTTTGGATAGCTCGAATTCTTAATCAATTGGTTAAAGGGAAATTTTTTATTACTGGAGCTGTCGTTTATCGCATGAATATCTATCCGCCAACTATTAAAATATTATTTTAAATGTAAAAGCATTAATCAATAGAAATCCAGGTGTGGCCCCAAACCCATTTTTCCCCACCTGATCTTGTCTCGCTTGAAAGTGCCAGCGGGTTAAATAAGTATATTATCTCTCTATATTTAGTGAGACAATACACCTGTTCATAGAAATTTGGGAAATGTAGGTCTCATTATTATAATTCTTTGCCCATATTATCCATTGATACATAAAATTGATTGTTATTTGATCCGGATTTACTGATCTTGTGACCACCGGAAAATAAGTTATTAAACCTGAAAATTCTAGTATTATTTTTTTGTGAGATTAACTAACATGTGATGTGAGAACTCTCACTGTCTCATGACTCTCATTCCTAATTAAGACTTTGTGAAGGAATACATGAAACATTCACCTTATTTCCATAAGGACATCCGCAACGTGCGTTCCACGGTCCGTTCTAGTGGGATGAGATGCCTGCAAGACGCGTCGCGGGAGCCCCCGCGGAACGGATTGCCTGACATGGAGAGAAAGGGAAATCACGGGTCACAGGCGTGCGAGTGGGCTTCGCACGTCCGACATAAATAGGTATGAGTAAAATATAGGATGTGTTAAATTTTCGATGTTGGATGAATTAATCACTTCCACCACACTCCCTTTTTAACTATATAAGTATTTATGTTGTCTTAATTACAAATTTGATGGTTGATCTAGTGGTAAATGACTCTTATGTAAGCAATATGAACCTAGCACTAGGGATGCCCAAAAAAACCGGAACCGGCGGTTGGAACCGGAACCGGAACCGCCGGTTTTTGAACCGGAACCGGCG
>JAYDZE010013399.1:0-10244 GCA_034509125.1 Monilaria moniliformis
CCCTCAACCTTATTTTTACTAAAATTCAAGCATATCAAGCATGGAACATAGAGATTAGGGGCTGCCCATTTTCATCCGACCACATAACGCGTAAAGTTCCAAAGTCACAACATTTACACTTAAGCATAATCCTCAATTAAAACCCAAAGCATGCTCGAAAATTCAACGAATACTATAATGAAGGACTTAACGTTTAAATCATGCGAAACATAGAAATGAGAGAAGCTATCACTTATCTTTCTCAAAAACCGAAGCAACGAGGGGCTGCCTTCGGCTCCGTCGACGAGTTGCACGCCGGCGAGTCGACGACGTCAAAGCAACCCCGGGAGACGTCGGGAGTGAGACAACGAAGGGCTGCCACAACGGACAGCCCCTCGACGGGAACTCCGATATGTTTCATTTGAAGACTATTGTAAGACTATTTCATTTGACATATCGAGAAATCGATATAAATCTATTCGATGAAGTTACTAATATCCTTGAGACGTCTATCAAATATGTTTCCCCTTTCTAATCCTGCTTCTTAATTCCCACCCCCAGTCACGATAAACCGAGCTTTATTATCCTTAATAAAGTGCGGCCGTGACAAAATTAATAGCAAAATTTTATTAGTAAAATTGATGGTTATTACATAAACAAACTTTCTGTTTTAGTTCAGTCTTTTTCAAATTTACATGCACAAATTAAATTTATGGGCCATTTTTTTAACTTAAAAAGAACTCAGAAGTTCCTATCATTATTGATCAACATTTAAAAATAAAAATAAATTTTAAATATAAACATTATTAGTATTTTTCTTAATGTGTCTGTTTTATAATTTAACAATACTACTACATAATATTGTCATGCAATCATGATTTCACTTCCCTATTTAGGATTTTCATTTTCAATTATAAACATCATAAATGTGACAAGTGAATAGATGATCATAATCACTTGATATACACAATATTGTAAATGCTATTCGTATATACATGTTGAGTAAGAACCATTTCATATTAATGTGTCATACTTGTTCAATCAGCAGTGGTAAAGATTATTTTTCTCCTCTTGACAAATTTTATATAAACTGATATTGGAAATTTAACATTACTCTTATCTTGAATGTAAATTCATTACTTATTCGGTTCACTACAAAAAATGTTAAGTAGTAACATAATTTTTAGAGAATTATGACACTTATAAATGTCACTAAATAAAATTGTAACATATTATAGTGGGATGGTTATTATGTGCGTTACAAAAATAAAGATATCTTACTAAACTTAGTGACATTGGGGTACCTAATTTTATAACATATAAAAAATAGTTATATATACAATATGTAAAAATGTAAATATTTTCATGACATTGGGGTACCTAATTTATTTATAATTAGTTATTGTAAAAAAATAGTTTTATTATCTTCTCCCTAATTTCTATCTACTGTTCCATATGATTACTTCACATAAAATTACAACAATATATTGCATCTGCTATATATTAATAATAGAAGTAATATAATAGAATTTGTGTGTGAGAGAAAGAGAGATTGTTAGAGAGATTGAGAAGGAGAGATAGCTTATGTGTGAGAGAGAGAGCCCAATATAATATTAATTTCTATAATAGTACAATTAATATTTTGTTGGACTTATATTAAATTCAGGCTCAATTTAATTGATGAGAGTCCAATAGGGAGGCCCAGTCCAAATTTTCTTGGATCCGTAATCTAACTTATCAAGACTCTATGTATAGGAGAAAGAAAGGAGAGAAAATAACTTAACCGAAAACCTAGTTGTGATTTTTGAAAATCACTAGCACATATTATTCACATTTTTCGAAAATCACTAGGGTTTAATCCTAGTTTTCACTTTGCTCTCTCATTTTCTTTCAAGTCCTATAGGTTTGACGGTTTTGTTCCACCACAATATTTATACCTAGTAGTACAGAACATATTAGAAGTTTCGAGGTTGAAATTATTTTCTACACATGAAGAATGAGGGAGCCATCGTTAGATCTTTGGAGATCTAAAAGGTAAAAAAACTTGAAAATCAACTAGAAAACATGTTTTATGATTTAATTCTATAAATTCCATATTTTATTCGCGTTCTAGTAAAGTAGGATCACTTAAATTGGCTATAGAAGTTTCTTATATTATCCTAGTAGATCTCGGATAGAGGATATCATCAATGGAATAATTAAAACCCCAACAATTTGTATCAGAGCCAGGTTATGCACTGATATAAGAAAAATCTTTACTTTATCATGTTTTTTCCTTGCTTGACATTCGTTTTAATGAATTGCATGGAATGAATGCTTGTTGGTTTTTATCTTCGTTTTTCAATAATTGTAAACCCACAAGGGTTGACCGTGGTAGATTAGGCCTTGTCATTTTTAATTTTTTGTTTTATTGTAATCAAAATCGAAAAGCATGAAGAATGAAGGTGGTGGTCGGATCCGGCCCACGACATTACGTCATGGAGCTCCACCCGACAACGGTACATGCGCTTCGTCAGCCAGAGGCTGCTGGTATCGCACACATAGGTGCAGTGGTGCACCGCGTGCTGCGTCACGAGTGTAGGCGAGCAACGAGTAGGCGGGATCGGACGCAGCAGGCGGGGGCGCTGGGCATGGCGCAGGACTTGTCCCTCGGCAGACAGGCGTACAACAAGACAGACAACCGGCTCTAGGGGCATGCGATCGCGCGAAGCGTACATTTGCCATTCCGCGCTACAGGCTGATAATTCTCGGTAGCGTCTCGGCAGCAAGCGGGCGTCGGGCTGGTGTGCGCAGCGAGGCTACCTCGGCACCTGGCCGAGCGACGTCGTACGTTAGAGCGTAAGACGTGCGCGCGATGGGGCAGGTGGGATGATGGAGGGTGTGCGTTGCAGGCATGTCCTCAGACAGGTGGCTGGGTAGCGTTATGCCACAACCTGGCCGATCTCATTTGGCGTGCTGTGGCCAGCTTCCGGCCAAGCAGTGGGAACGGCGGTGACAAGTGGAAAGTGGAGGCGGCGGTATTAGGTTGGATTAAGGTGATGATTTGCTAGGTCAAATTTTTATTATAATCAAATCTAATTGAATGATATAGATTGTTTTGAAAGATACGATAGTATCTTATCTCTAAGATAAGATTTGTTTTTTTTATGTAGTTGTTTAGATTTGATAAGCCTAATCTTTTAGATTTAATCAAATTTTCTAGATTTTATTATATAATTATCCGGTTTGGATAATTTCATGAAATGTAAATTGGTTGTAATTTATTTTATTTCCTATTTTTTATTGGTGAATGTGGTATCCAGTGATGAAGTGGATTATCTGCATTTTCTCCTTTATGTGATAATTATGCAAAAACCATTTCTTTCAAAATAACTAAGCGATAATCACAACTAAATTTTATTTTTTTCGGGAAAAGGGCCTCATGGCTCAGACTAGGCAAGCCTTGATTACATCTACTCCTTCTTTCCTGGGCTTTAAGCCCAATAAGGGGAAGAACAAAAAGAAGAAGGCATCTGTGGCCCCTAAGGAAGAGAAGGTCAAGAAAAAGGTGAATCCAAAGTAACAAACTGTAAAATGTTTCAAGTGCAGCAAAATGGGACATTGGAAGCCGGATTGTTCACTTTTCAAGAAGGGCAATGGTTTAGGTATGTCCCAAGCTCATGTAGTAGAATCATGTTCAGCGGCCGTTTCTACTCATTCGTGGGTAGTGGATATGGGAACCACTGATCATGTTTGCCTTGGTCCTTCATTAATAAAGGTGATAAGGCGACTACATGAGGGTGAGATCTATGTTAAGCTAGGGGATGCTACGAAAGTGGTGGCCACTGTAGTGGGAGTTGTTCATTTACGTTTTTCTAGTGATAGAATGTTTTTATTAAACAATGTTTTGCTAGTACCTTCACTTAGAAGGAATTTAATTTCTATTTCTAAACTAGTTTTTGATGGATATTCGATTTCATTTAATGATGCTTGCATTATTGAGAAATGTTGTTCATTTATCTGTCGTGGTACAATGCAAAACAATTTATATACCATAATAAATACACAACTCTCACAAGTTAATAACACATCAACTTTCTCAAGAAAGAGAAAGTCTCATTCTATTGGAAGGAATGAAACATACTTATGGCATTTAAGATTTGGACATGCCAATTCTAGTAGGATCCAAAGATTGGTGGATCAAGGTTCACTTAAGGATCTAATTTTAGAACCTTTTACAACCTGCAAATCCTACTTGGAGTGTAAGATGACCAAGAGACCTTGTAAGATAAAGGGTATAAAGCGAAGGAAGTACTATAGCTTATTCATTCTTATGTATGTGGTCCAATGTCAACTTAAGTTAGAGGAGGTTTTCAATATTTCATCACATTCATTGATGATTATTCGAAACAAGGATTTGTTTATTTGTTGCGCTACAAGTCAGAATCCTTTGAAAAGTTCAAGGAATTCAGGGCACTTGTAGAGATGCTTCATAGTAAAACAATCAAGTGTCTGTGGTCTGACCGTAAATGCGAATATCTTACCAATGAGTTTTTGGAATACTTGTCAAAAGTGGGAATCCAATCCCAATTGACCTTGCCTGGCACACCTCAACAGAACGGCATGGCTGAAAGAAGAAATTGAACACTCCTAGAGATGGTTCGATCAATAATGAGTTATGCTTAGTTACCCAATTTTTTTTGGGATATGCGCTGGAATAACTTACCATCAAAATCAGTATCAACAGCACCACATGAGTTGTGGACCAGACGTAAGTCAAGTCTAGCACATCTCTGAGTGTGGGGTTGTACAGCAAATGTGTTGGAGAAAGATCCAAGTAAATTGGAGTCACGTACTGAGGTATGTTTATTTGTAGGATATCCTAGAGGAACGAAAGGATATGAATTCTATAGTCTTCGTGACAAGAAGGTATTCATTAGCACGAATGTCAAATTCTTAGAAAAAGGCTATGTAAAGAATCATGAATCCAGTAGTGTGATTGCTCTTGAGGAACTAAGAGAAATCACACAACCCACTATTCAAGAAAATACTACAAACACACCTACAACATGAACTTTTGTACCTCAGATTGTAGTGCCTGATCATAGTAGGAGGGTTACTAGAGAACCCGATAGATTCATGGGCATAAGAGAGTCTTCAGACTCAGTCTTTGATCTGGATGAATCTGATCCCTGAAACTACAAAGAAGCAGTAGAGGATCCGGTTAGTCGCTTTTGGAAAGAAGCGAACTACAATCAATGGTAGACAAGGATGTTTATGACCTCTATATCCCACCTAAAGGTTGCTAGGCCATAATGAGTAAATGGGTATACAAGCGTAAGCGTGGACCTGATAAGAAGGTGAAAGTCCTCAAAGCACGGCTAGTGGCAAATGGTTATACCGAGAGGGAATGTATCAATTACAATGAGACCTTCTCGCCTGTAGCCATACTTAAATCAATCTGAATCCTACTGTCTATTGCAGCCTACATGGATTGAGAAGTTTGGCAGATGGACGTCAAGACAACTTTCCTCAATGGAAGTCTTGAGGAGACCATCTACATGCAACAACCTAATGACTATGTAGTTAAGGGCAAAGAACACATGCTCTGGAAGCATAAGAGGTCCATTTATGATCTCAAGCAAGCATCCAGATCATTGAACATCTGTTTTGATCTGACTATCAAGTCCTACGGATTTGAGCAGTGCACTGATAAGAGCTGTGTGTACAAGAGGATTGAAGGTGCAAACGTTATGTTCTTGATAGTCTATGTAAATGACATTCTTTTGATTGGAAACAACAAAACAATTATATCAAAGATAAGAGTGCGGTTGTCTACACAATTTGAAATGAAGGATATGGGAGAAGCTGGATACATTCTTGGGATCAAAGTAATCTGAAATCGCCAAAAAAGAATGTTGTGCTTGTCTTAGGAATCCTACATTGATATTGTGCTCAAGCGTTTTAGTATGCATGATCCCAAGAAGGGGTTCTTACCTTTTCGGCATGGAATTACCTTATCTTAAAGTGTCCGTAGACACAAAGTTAAATTGAGGACATGAGACAGATTCCATATGGTTATGCAGTTGGAAGTCTTATGTATGCTATTCATTGCACGAGGCCTGAAATTTGCTTTGTCGTTGGCATGGTAGCAGGATATTAGTACAACCCAGATCGAGGACATTGGATTGCGGTAAAGAATATACTCAAGTACGTGAAGATGACTAAAGAGTATATACTAGTTTACCAGGCATCCGAGTTGTGTCATTTGGGTTATACCGATTTAGATTTTCAAACTGATCGTGACTTGAGGAAATCTACCTTAGGCTATGTGTTCAACCTAGGAGGTGCAGCCATTACGTAGAGGTGTGTGAAACAGAAATGTATCGCAGACTCCACCAATGAAGCTGAATATGTGGCTACTTCGGAAGCTACAGAGGAAACTGTGTGGCTCAGAAGCTTCATTATGGAACTCAACATGGTTTCGAGTATGCCAAAGAGTATCACAATCTATTGTGACAACTCAGGAGCAGTGTAAAATTCAAATGAACCAAGGGTTAACAAGGCTAGTAAACACATAGAGAGACAATACCATATTATTTGGGATATAGTGCGCAAAGGAGACATTGAGGTGAACAAGATCGCATCAGGACAACTTGACAGATCCTTTCACTAAGAGCCTACCCAACACGATGTTTACTCGTCATGTGGAAACGATGTGAGTCAGATGTATCAAGCACCTAGACCAGCTTTCAGTATAAGTGGGAGAATAGGCAGTTTGTGTATACTCGAAAGCTTGTTTTTTAGTATAAGTGGGAGATTGTTATGGTATATACTCAAATGCAAGTTTTGAGCTGCTTTGTATTTGTGAAACCTTATTTCCCAATTTATGAGAATATTATTGTTTTGTCACATTGATTTGCTTTTCATATTATTTATCTTATTACCTATTATCATTAAGAAAATATGTCTAAGTCTTTTGCAATATAGACGGATTGGTGAGCAAGTTATCACTGAAGGTTCCTCAATGGGTCTCTTGCAAAAGAAAACCAAGTATCATAACGTAGATAGACATAGACAATCTATCGCAAAAGGTTGTAGTGCCAATCCAGACGTTTACTAACACCTTGGTAAACAAAAGACATTGGTGTGGTGTAGTAGTGAAATGATTCACGTGAGATAAGTCTTTCTTACTGATTCCTAAAAGACGAGGTCGCAATGATTTTTTATTTATTAATATTTGCATATAACCTTAAGTATACGTTATTCGTTATTCACTGCTTTGGTTTATAAAAAAGTGAGGGCTTTTGGTAGTTTATGAATTCTGATTTCTTAGGCAGTCGTAATTAATGACTAAGAGGTGATAGGATTGTTATTGCATTGAATCGTGTCGTCCGGGAGTTCGGGTTGATAATATCCCCAAAAGGAGTTCAATAAAATGTTTTATTATATAGAATCTCGGCCGACTTGAAATTTATTCCAAAGTATAATAAATATAGAATTTTGAACTAGAGCACTCTTGTTAAAGATATTAATTAATTAAAACCAGCCGCATGTTTAAATTAATTAATGGATATTAGAATCTTAAACATGAAAAATAAATTAATTAAAAAGGAAGCCAAAATTTTCTGTAGTTTGGATTTGGACGGATAAGCCAATATTAATTTTAATAGTGGTACAAATTAATATTCTGTTGGGCTTATATTACATTGAAGCTCTATTTAATTAGTGAGTGCCTAATAGGGATATCCAGTCAAAATTTCCTTGGATCCCTAATTTGGACCGTTAAGACTCTATATATAGCAGAAAGTAAGGAGAGAAAATAACTTAACCCAAAACCTAGTTGTAATTTTCGAAAATCACTAGCACATATTTTTCACATTTTTCAAAAATCACTAAGGTTTATTCCTAGTTTTCACTTTGTTCTCTTATTTTCTTTCAAGTCCTATAGGTTTGATAGTTTTGTTCTACCACAATATACAAACATAGTAGTAGGGAATGAATTAGAAGTTCCGAGGTTGAAATCGTTTTCTACACGTGGAGAAGGAGGGAGCCATCGTCAGATCTTTGGAGATCTAAAAGGTAAAAACTCAAAAACCAGCTAGAATACATGTTTTAGGATTTAATTTTGTAAATTGCATGTTTTATTTGCGTTTTAGTAAAGTAGGATCAATTAAATTGGCTAAAGAAGTTTCTTATATTATCTTAATAGATCCCGGGTAGGGTATTCCTTCAATGGAATAATTAAAAAACCCCAACAATTGGTATCAGATTCAGGTTTAGGCACTGATATAAGAAAAATCTTTCATTTATCCTGCTTTTTCCTTGCTTGGTATTCGTTTTAATGAATTTGTTGGAATGAATGCTTGTTGGATTTTATATTCGTTTTTATCTCAAAGTTCAGATTAGCACATAAACAATCGGAAAATATGGCTATAGTCTGGGCTGGTCAAACCTCCTCACACTTAAGACATACTTGTCCTCAAGTATAATATCGGAAAAATGAGAAAGATTAAAGATCATGTTGAACAACAAACCAACCCCTGACACGACTAAAAAGGCAAAGACAATGACGCAACGCAACATAAAGCAAAACTAGCAACCAACAATAACTTCCTAAACAACAAGAATAAACCACGGTAAATAGAAAAAAAGATAACAAACTAGGCAAACATGAGATAAAAATTCCATCAAGAAGTCATGTTGGATTTACTTGGCTTTTATCATCACGTGGGTGCCTTTCTCAATTCTTGAATTTATACACTTGGAGGGGATATCATCGGTCAAGTTGGCAACTCAAGGAGGACTTTCAGTTAGGTGTAATAGGGCTTTTGGCGAGTATGCAACATTTGGCTTAGCCCCATGGGTTCTAACTTTCAACAAAAACTGTTCTTATGCTTGATTTTACCCAAGTAGGAAGAGGAGAAAAGATGCAGTTGTGCACATCTGCAGACTAGGCAGTTTTTCCTCTTAAATTTTGGGGAAGTGTAGTTCATCTTATGTAATTCAATACAAGGATTCATGAGGTTTCTTCTTTTCTTTTTCTTCTCTTTAGCACTTTTCATTCTTCCCTTTCACTTTATTCTTATGTACATAATTTCCTCGTTACTACAAGTTATGCATAACTATAGAATTCAAGGTTTCCAACACCAGACTAAGCTTATGATTTTCTGATTTACGAAAGAATAGGATAAGGCTCAATCATGGCAAGTTTGATTTCTTTTGATTTCAATCGAAAGGATTAGGCTCAAACAGTTCCCCTAGTGCATCCTATCATATTTTGCCTATGATCTCAACATATCCCCTCGTATGTTCTTTTTCTTATTCTACTCACTATAATTTAAATGTGAGGGGGAGGGTACCTAACTTATAGGCTCTAGTCTCACGATTTCTTCGGTTTTGCTTGATTGTTGTGCTAGACTCCATCATCCTCATTTTTACTCTGCCTAAGTTATCGTCTGTCTACTTATGCAAATTAAACACTAGTCAACCTCTATATTTAGCTACACAAATTGATGACCGGAACTGACCTCACGACTGAATCTCATCATTCTCACACTTAAACTGTGCTTGCTGGTAGTGCTCACCAGTTACACTGGCTGCGGCAGGACGGTGCTGACTTAGATGAACTGGGTGCATTCAAATCAATTTCTCTGGCTTATGGTCCCTCTTCAGTATCTGTGGGTACTTTTACATCTGTTCTGGCTGGTTGAACCATCCTTAGGATCTTTTCTACTTGGACATTAATCGGGGCCACGGGTGGCTTTTGAACCACGTTCCACACGTCAATAGTGAAGAGTCCTAAAGATCCTTGGAGGAAATCCACTGACACTCTCAATTTTTCATGGCTTCCTTCAGTTCTTCCAACTGGGCACTTAGTTTCCATCTTATTAGAAATGGATGGTGTGAGTTTGTAAAATGCTCGACAAACCGCTACATTAGCGGCGCATAAACTATGTTTGTCAACCAAGTTTGTTCATTATGTAATTCAGGTGCTCTTGCGCTTACTTGGGAATTCAAGATCGCTTATCCCGGTGTATAGAATGTGGGCACTCTGTCCTGCACAAATATTACCAAAGTGCCTCGAAAAAACAAGTCAAAGTTAGCAGGGGTATGACAAAGCTCAAGGACTAGCTCATCGGGTATCACCAGCTCAATGTTCGGCAAAATTCCGGATCTAGGAGGATCTACAAAAAAAGTTCCCAAAACGGGAAACTTTTTTTTTGAATTACAAAACTGGGAAAAACGCATTTGGGAAATGCGACTTTCGTGAAAGTCGCATTTCC
>JAYDZE010013410.1:0-10244 GCA_034509125.1 Monilaria moniliformis
TCTTTTTTCTTCTAGGAAATCCAATTTATAATATATGGTTTTTCGCCTTAATTAAATATAAATGCTGAAATATGGTTCCCTATTGCATATTATGTGGTATATATAAAAGTTATCCAATATACACAAACACACAAATATATATAATATATAATACTCTCTCCGTCCGCCTATAGATGACCCATTTGAAAACGGCACGGGTTTTAAGAAATGTAAGGTAATGTGAGTGTAAAAAGTTAGTGGAATGTGGGTCCCATTTTTATATATTAGTTTTATAATTGAATGTGAGTATAATGAGTTAGTGGATTGTGGGACCTACTTACTAAAAATAGTAAAAAATAAATGGGACATGTAATGACAGACGTACCGAAATGGCAAAATGAGACTTTTAATGGCGGACGGAGGGAGTATTCTATTGAGTAAATGTTTTCATAGCGCACAATAATATAAATTATAATACATTAATGCACCTAATCAATAAAATGAAACTTCAATTAAAATAGTCAAATAATATGAGTAATTTAGAGTATTACATTGAAAATCAACTATATCAATTTATTTATATAAAAATTACTCGTGATCCACATACCTACCTAACATTTACAATAAAAATAAATATACCTACAATAAATATGGGCGCTATATATTTCACTTCTTTATACACTTACTTAATATTTATTAAAAGTCGTATTGAAAATAGGTGAATGCAGGGCACCAAGTAAGTGTGAAATGTTCACACAATGCAGTCACACACATAGACATTGACACAGGCGCAACTATTCACATCGTCACGCGTGTGACGGACAGGCGTACCTAAGTTTGTCTATTTCCTCTTGATTTTATTTGTTTTTTGTTTTAAAAAATAATAATAAAAGAGAGTATTGTAAATTTGAATCTCAATCTTTTGATTTTGTTGTAACCAGTTTCAATTTATAAAATATTCCAATAATATTAGTACAATTTTTTGATTTGTACTATTTATTATTTTAATTTTTTTTATAGGAGTAAGAAATTGAAATTCAGATATTTATTAAATGTTGAAATTTAAAATTGACGAGGATTTTTAAAACCATTATCATTTTTTCTTTTCTTATTTTAGAGATTTTGAAAACCATCATCTTGGTTGTCCTATCTGATTTCAATTTTGTCGTCAGACGTCCGACTACAAAATAATTGAGTCGATGTTGGCATAGCGAAATTAGAGCTTCTCGACAGTTTGATAATAGCATTAGCAATATAGAAGACAACTCATATAATAGGCTTCGAAAGTACTCAATCAATTTTATTTTAAACTCTGCCATATCGTCCTAAACTTATGCCAAAATTTAAAAGAGATTTATTATTACAAAAAAATTGATACTATTAAAAAGTCTTAAATATTTATTATAATTTGTAACATATAAGAAGTGGAATGAAGATAACAATTTTCTCCAAATAAAAACAGCCACAGGCATACCGCATACGGCATGATTTGTTACTTTCGACTTATATGTGGCGAATAACTGACGAGTGAGGAATATGCTTCCATAATGCGCTGTATTTTCTGTATTATTCTCCAAAAATGGTAATATATCTTCATTGAAGTTGTGTCATTTTTTTAGATTTACTGTGCGGTGAGGTGACATATATCAAGATGTTTTCTCACCTAACAAGCATCACGTGTTCTATTAGGGCCTGTTTGGTAGTATAAATGACATAAGACAAAATAGACAAGGTAAGATGGACTTTAAGAAAAAAATTACTATTAAGGCAAGATAATAATTTAATATTTTTGTTTGATAGGTAAGATAAAAATAAGTGTAGTGTTTGATGTGTTAGATTGTATTATAAATAAGATGTAAAATAACCATTTTATCATTTGTCAAAAAATTAGTTTTAAATTTTAATAATGATAAATTGAGGATTACCTATGCCTTATTAACAAATTTAGCTAATTAATTAATTAATTCGATAATTAATTACAAGATTAACCAAATAAATTAATTTAGTACAAAATATCGAACTAATTAATGCTTGCTATTGTTATTAAGCAAAATTGATGATTAATTACATTTGTTTATTAATTTAGTTGATTGATTAATTTGTTAATAATTAATTAATTAGTGACTAATAAATTTGTTAGTAAGTGATTAATTAATTATTAATCAATTACAGTTTCAACATAATGGTTATGTCCTTCCGTCTGTCCGTTTCCAGCCAAAGTGGTGGTCGGCCGGAAACCATGTACGACCCCTCCACTCCATTTCCGGCGATCCCAATCATCCCAACCTCAAATTGAAAAAAAAAAAATCAAACAAGAACACAAAATGTAGCCAAAATCGAAATAAAAAATGAAGCAAAAATCGAATAACAACAAAAACGGCCAAGAAAATCATCATGCAACATCTGTTCTACCAACACATAATCAAACACAAAATCGGAGCAAAAATCGAACAAGAACGGAAAAACAGTCATAACAAAAATCGAACAAGAACACATAAATTAGGCTCAGATTATTTCACAATCATCACAACCTCCTACCAACCACCAATCGAACAACAACAGAAACAGCCAAGAAAATCATCATGCACACATCTGTTCTACCAACACAGAATCGTACACAAAATCGGAGCAAAAATCGAACAAGAACGGAGAAACAATCATCACAAAAATCGAACAAGAACACATAAATTAGGCTCAGATTATTTCACAACCATCACAACCTCCTACCAACTACCAATCGAACAAGAACGGAGAAACACACAACAGAGTCGACAAAGAGAGAGTCACCGCCATGGCTACCAACCTAGTTGCAGCGCCGCCGCCGTCTGAGTTCGCCCCACCAAGCTACGATGACTGGCTCTCTCCTTTGAAGAAATCGAAGCCCCAAACTGAAGAAATCGAAGCCCTAAATCGAGAATTGAAGCCCCAAATCGAAGAAATCGAAGCCCCAAATTGAGAAATCGAAGCCCCAAATCGCAGAAATCGAAGTCCCAAATTGAGAAATGTAAAAGGAGATCTGAGAAACGGCGGCCGTGGCGGCGAGCGAACAACCATCACTACCGCCGGTCATCGCCGCCTGAAGGGGAGGAGAGATAGAGAGAGTTCCATCGGCAGAGAGAGAAAAGGTAGAGAGAGGCCAAATCCGGAAAGCACGACACAACAGTGAAGAATCGCACGCCGTTTAACCTGTTTTGGGAGCGGGCCGAGGTTAAAAGAAATCAGTTCTACCAAACACTAGGTATGCACTGTTGGGCCCAGGTAATTTATCTTATATGGGCCTTATCTATAGTACCAAACATATTCTTATTGTTTATCTAGCTTTTACTACAAACGAACTAGTGTAAATAGGTACTTATTCCCTTTTACGAACAGTGTGATCTTATTATCATTTTCATCGGTCTATTTAAAAAATATGGTACTTTCATTTTAGGACATAACTTCTTATATTTTTGTCATCATTCACACTCATTGATTGTAAAAAGTTCATTACTTATTTTTACTTTTTGTGGATCTAATAAATCACCAATCAATACTTATCCAATATTATCTCCGCTTAAAGTATATCTCTCAATATTTTTCTTAAAATTTGTATGCTCCTCTCGGCACCACACTCTTCGTGGACGGAGAGAGTATCATTTTTCAAATTTTATTAATTTTTTTTTTGTTTGATAGGAAGATTATTTTGTACATCAATTAAAATTTAACGTCATAGTCGCCCTGGTCATGTAAATGGAATAATAACTCACAAGGGCCTAAATAAGCTTAAAATAAATTACTTTGACATGAAAATTTATTTTATAAACACTTTTAGGGCCAATCTTGATTTATTAAAACATTTGAGTCAAATAAATGAATTTTGTAAAAAAACTTTGGATTAAGATAAGACATCTGAAAATGTTTATCCTCTCTAGGGTGTGTTTACTGTTTAGTTATAATTAATAATCTAATATTGAGCTTATCTTTACTATCAAACACACCCCCTAGTATTTAACCAAACTTAGCCTTGGCCCAATTTACTTCTTGTAAGTAAAACACAAAACTCAGCCCATTCATTTGGCAAGAAGCCCAAACAAATGAGTTTTAAAAGCCCAACTAAAACCCCTCTCCTCTCTCTCTCTCTCTCTCTAGATTCACGTCTCCATCTCTCTCCCTGAAGTGTGAAGATCGCTGTGTCTCTTTCTCTCCCATTCACAATCACAAGTGTGAAATTCCTCTTCTCAAATTCTTCTCTCTCAAACCCACAAAGCTCCTTCTTCTTCTTCTTCTTCGGTAAAAGAAATATTTCCAGAAATGATGTGTGTGTATATGTTGAAAAGGGTTCAAGGTATGGATCATCAAATAATTTCATCTTTTGGTCGACACACACTTCACTCATCCATTGATTTAAGCATCTGAAAAACAGAAAAATTACATTGGTGAAAATGATCCTTGTTCAACTACGTTCCTATAACAGCGAAACGTCGCCGTTTGATGCCTAACTCTATCCAGTTTAAGTCAAGTCAGCTATGGCTCCAAAAGAAAGATGAGACATAATTATTGATTACAACTATACTACTGCAATGTAAGTATCTCCCTTTCTTGAGGTGCCAAACATTAGTAACTATACTCGGAGGAAGACGATGGCGATTCCCCATCGGAGCTCCTCTCCGCATTCTCGACTCGCTCTCCGCCGAGAGATCGGTTTCCCTCTTCCTCTTGATAGTCGCTGTTGACGTATCCTTCGACAAAGTAGTCTCCACCTTCATCCACGCCATCATCGCCATCTTCGTCTTCCTCATCATTGTATTCGTCGTCATAATCAACATCGTCCGCATCTTCACCACGCTCGATGCCTTTCCTGTACTCGACGTTCTTGGCAAAATTCCCGCTTCTGGCACCGGAAAATTCGTCCGCGTAAAGGTCACCGAATTCGTCAGCTGATGCTCGGGCATTGTCGTTATCGTTATCGAACTCTGATCCTTCGGAGCTGCTAACATTTTCAGCACCCTCGATTTCAACAGGTGTCGCTGCCAAATTCCACTCGTCGTCTTCATGTACCTCTGCGGTATCATCGTTACCGACAATGCCCTTGCCGCCTCTTTTGTTGAAAGCATTCCTCATCACTCTCGGAGCAGGCTTTTGCTGGCTTCTAATCGAGCGACGGCCTTTCTTGCCGCCTCTACCTCGTGGACGTGTCCGCCCTCTCCAACCAGGCAGCTGTGTAAATTTGTCCTTTCTTGCATTAGCATTACATGGTTCCTCTCGAGCACTGGTCGCCGCCCTACCCAACAATTTTCCTCCACGCGTGCGGCTCGGACCTTTTGGACGTCCCCGGCCTCGCTTGAGGACGGCCCGGCCATTTCGGAGATCACCCCAGCAGTTATCCGGTCGAGATCCAGCTTGTGACGGATTATCCACCATACACCCAAGTACAGGATACAACGATGAAAAATTCTGGATGATCAGGACGTTTGACACAGAGTTAATTCAAGTGGAGGAGAACAGATAAATACCCTACTAAATCTATTAAACAGAAATTCTTACATTGAAATACCCGCCTTTGTCGTCTTTCTGACAACTTTCCTTCTGGTCATGCGTATAGTAGATGGACATATCAAGATCCATGAGCCTTAACGCCACGGCAGGTGCAGTGCGAGGCATCCATGGAGGTATTGGAACCACTCCAGGTCTTGATGAGCAACTTTCTGCGACTCTGGAGGAACTCAATATCTCCGAAGAGGTCTCATAATTCACCGACAAAAACTCCCTCTTGATGCTATCTTCCAGCAACGTCAAGCACTGAGCAGCAGCAAGACGACATCAGTAAAGAAAAGAGAGCATATATACCATCTACTTAAACATTAGATTTAACAATGCCGAGAATAAATTGAAACATTTCAAATATTGTATGTGAAGAACATAGTTCGACTAAACTTCTGAACAGGATAACAAGTGCACAAGTGTTGAGTGACAGTATAGAATCAAGAACCAAAGAGACCTGAAGAAGCTCTTCAACAGTCAATGCCATATGCAACTTTCTGCCCCAAGATTTTCTGTATTCCTCTGACCAGACGGATTCTAGAGCATCTGAGGGAATAGATGCCTGCAACGGCAGGAACATGTAAGTTGAGAAAGCAGAATTAACTGACCAATTGGCGATGGGGGGGAATCAATGAAGACATAAATAACTAAACATTAAACAATGGATTTCTAGGCAATATAAGAAAGGGGAAACAAACAACCTCAATTGTAGCTAATTGAACTTTCAGCAATACGATTCTTGGGGGAAGAGAGAGGTCAAATAAGACGTTGTCAAACTCCTCACTCTGGTTCTTTCTGCATTCAGCAACATGCTCTGCAAAATCCAAAGTTTCCTTTGAAGTGCAGTAGGTCCTATGACAAAAAGGGCAGTGATTTTCCTCCCAAGAGAACAAGAAACGGCAGCAATTGCAAATTTCCAGCAGCTGTGGTCGCCTCAATGTGCCATGCTTCAATGCTCTAAATACATTCGAAGCAAAGCATTCTTTCCATATCCACTCAAAGTCCTTATATCTTTGATTTATATCATTTTCCTCTGCTCCATTATTTACAAGATTTGCAGCAAGTGGCATCAATGGTCCTGGAGAACATGATTCACAGGCTAATCCCTTTGGGCTATCTATACAAGAAGACAAGTCAAGCTTAACTTCCTTATTGACATCAACACAGTCATGTCTACCAGATGGTAAACAAGAAGAGTTTTTCCTAACAGTTTCTTTAAAAGTTGGCCCAATATTTTGCAATACTGAATGCAAATGAGATTCTCTAGTTCCACGGATGTCCAATGATGATAACAGAGCATCGAACCCCTACATGTCACACAAAAGAAATCTTGTCAACTAAAGTTGCAATCTTTTCCATCATCTAAAGTTACATTAACGAGCCAAGACATTTGAACCCCTTGAAAAGATGACATCCTTCATAAATTTAGAATAGTATAAGCAAATATTAAGAAAATAATTCTTAATCTAGGAAAAAGAGATGCAATATAATAGTTCTGAAATTTGTAAATAAATACTTTAAATTTATTGAACATACTTGAAGCCTCCAACAAGAATCATAAGTGACAAGCCTCCAAACACAAGTGAGTCATCAACCTAAAAAGAGCAAAAAGCTAAAGAAATAACTTGCATATACCTCTTCAGAATCGATAAGCCTCCAAACACCATTTGGTAACTCAACAAATATTCTGCCAGATCCAGGATCATTTCGAGAAAGTGATGCGACAAACTGCCAGTATCGATTGCGTCTCCGATCCTGTCCAAGTGGCAAGGACCTATATACATAGATTTCCTCAGCCCGGTGATTAATGAAAGCTTTCAGCTCTGACCGTGACTTTTCAGCAGCATACATAGACTGCTGAAGCATCAAGTTTTCAGGAACTACAGAAAAGTCGTGCATTAGAGGATTCTTTTCAGTAGCTAGGTTATTAATATAATGTTCTTCATTATGTTGATCATTCAAGTCAACCAGCTGGAACTCAGGGTTCGCAGATGAGGACTCTTTTTTCATAGGAACATTATTTAGTGGACTTCTCCTGTTCTCCATAACATGAGGAACATTAAGTTCAGCTCTGTGTAATTTAATAATATGCTCCTCTTTCATTCGACGCTTATCAAGTTGCGCCTCAGCCCACATTTGCTTCTTTACTGCATTTGCAGCTTCCAGCCGTTCCTGGAAAGCTCTCAATCAAGTAAGAGAAAGAGAAACAAAAGAGTATAATAATTTGTTAAGAACTTAAACATACCTCCAAGGCAACGCGGATGGCATTTCCTTCATTTGCTACACCAATCAAGGCAACAAGAGCATTTAGACGCTCTTCAGTGCTGAGGTCTGCGTACTCCCCTTCAGTTAGTCCCTGAACCCATGGTTCTCCAGGACCAGATTCATCAACGACATTGTCTTCAAGATCATAAGCAGACACCTGAGAGTTAACCCCAGCAACATCGACACATGGGACACCCATTATTCCATTATCTTTCATCTCATCAACTGATTCGGTCAACATTGAACTGGTTTTCAAGACTGGTGTTTCCATCAACTCACTACAGGAATTGTCATTGTCATATCCAGAGATATCTTCAAATTTGCTTGTTTTGATGGAATGAGAAGCCTCCTTTACCTTTGCCAAAGCATCCAAGTCATCAACATCAGGATCGTCACCAACATCACTTTCAGAGTCTTGATCTCTTTCAAGGTCATCCCTTTCAACATCTGGTTCTTCTTCATCAACATTTCCATTTTGATACACCCGAATTTTCTCCCTAGCTTCAGAGAGAAGCGTCTCTGCATCAATTGGATCCTTCCTATAAGGAGTGCGTACACAATAAGTTGAAGGAGCTGTTCTCTCGAATAGTTTTGTATCCCTTGACAGAGCAGCAGAAATAGATGCTTCTGGAGTTTTACTTGTTGTGAGATCCCTAAGACCAGATCTCTTCACGCAGAATGATATTTCTGGTCAGCAGCATTACAAGAGATAATTGTACTGGTAGAAAGCATATAGAGACTGACTACCTGAATCTTGTCGGCGACCTCCAATATCGAAAGTCCCTTATTTCCCTCCAATGAAAGAATATGAAATGCTGCGAATTTAACTGTTCCAGGAGTTAAGCGGTGCCGGGATCTTCGAGAATTTGAGAAACCCCTTTCTTGCATAATGGAAACAGCATTCTCAGCAGCTACTCCACTTCGTATATTGGATATTGTATCTGCACCATTATCACCCTGCAATTAACTAATATAATTAGAATTTCATAAAAGCACGTACGAGGTATCTTTTTAACTGATATTTTTTCTCATTTTATTCTGCTCAAACCTGACACTCCTAACTTGACCTTTCCTAATAAAGTAATAAAATCAGATAAATTTTGAAATTTTCACAGCTTCAATATGGAAAACTAAAATATTAAGCAGTTTCGCAAGAGATTTATACATATACACATGCAAAAGCAGGACTAAGGAACAGCAAATACAATTCGTATATATCAAGGTGTAGCAATATGAATAGGCCATGCCTCACTGTCATTCTGGACACATGCTGGTTTGATATCCAAATTCCTTAATTTTGGCCCAAAGCCTGCAGAGAGAGCGAATTGCCGCAATACTTCAGGCCAAGTTACTGGACTCAGGTGTCGCTGCCAGCTAAGCAAGTCAAAACCCCAAGCATATGCCTGTTATAGATAATCATAACATAACTAAGTTCTGACGCATCACAAATCACAATCAATTAGTTTTTGAAACAAGTAAAACACACCCCTTCAACAATGTGTGGATGTCCCCCAACAGGGATGCCAGCAGAGTTTGGATCTGATGCTCTGCCAATGTCTCCAATATCTTTTATAATGGATCTCAGAAGAGCTATATGGATCTCACCCAACAACCTCGGGTCCTACAAGCATGGAGCATACCAGTTTTTAAACCTATAAAATAAAGCTACATCCCACATATCATTTCTTAAGATTTGCAGAACAAATTTCAAAACTTACAGTATCATGCAGTGCATGAACCAATTCATCCAGAGTGAAAGGCCACAGACCAAGAACATCAGCAAAAGATATCAAGAATCTCCAAACCTACACAATTTACAGGCAAGGAACCTTAAGGTATTTTCAATAAATAAAGTGAAATACAGTTTCACAGGAAGAGTTATCTCACCATAAGAAGATTACCAAGGTTCTCCTCCGAGTCACTCCAAGGCTGGATATGAAAGGGCCTCTTCAAGTGCACGGACTTGGGCGGATATTCTGGGAGATTATCTAAAGAGTGGAAGTTCGCAAGTCACTCAAAAAACAGTTTATAAATTGATGGCCAGAAAGCAAGTACATCAAGAAGATGGCAGCAACTCAAGGAGAATGTATAAAGTTCTCAAAATTATAGAAGTCAATATTAACTATGTAAAAATAAAAAGGATCATTCATACTTTCTCATATGTACGTCAATACCATGACTAATATAGATAAGATAAGATGAGGATAACATTGAGGTATGTCAATCTTAATACCTTTGAGAAAATCAAGGTTCAGTAAAGTTTCACTGTCAAGAGCCAACATTGAGGGCAATCCCATACTTAAGGCTGCTAGTTCCATGAGTTCCAACTTTTCATCCTCAACCAGTTCCATGGATTCTTTGGCAATTCTGCGAGCAGCAGCCCTGTTATTAGCAGCTTTGAGTCTTGCAGCTTCCTTCTCCCTGCGCATTTCCTCTTTCAGCCTCATCTTTTCTGCCTGAGACAGTGGATAGTAGAAATG
>JAYDZE010013431.1:0-10241 GCA_034509125.1 Monilaria moniliformis
AACGTTTCGGATTCTGCTTGTCCAGTTCTGGAACACACACATTGCTCCCATTCTCTACTGGTCGCAATTTTTGTTCCAGTGGGTTTGAACTTGCAATAGAGGAACTGGACTTTATAGCGGATGCACTGCTTTTACCACCTATATCCTTCGACACTCCCTTGTTCACTGCTTTTACTTGATCCTGAGGTAAGAATAAAATTAATAAAAGGTTAAAGTAAAATGAATATAATACGAGATACACAAAACAAATGCTATGTATACATTAAAACTAAATTAATATACTAGCTAAAAGCTTAGTGATAGTGGTAGTCTGAATCTGATCGACCAAAGCTTTGATCGAGTCGGTTGATGTATCAGAGCAAGTACCTTGTGATAATACAAGCAGCATAACAAATGACTCATTATTTTGTTGCAGTAGAAAAGATTTTACTAAAGTAGTATACAACAGTTGCAGAAGAGCGCTAGTTAGAAAGAACTATCTCGCATTCAATAATCCTACATGATTTTTAATGCAAATGGGCATCCAACTTCCTAATAAATTGAAGCAGACATTTGACTTAAATAAGCACTAGAAATGGCATGTACAAACTAACCTATAAAAACAATTATGATGAATATTTTGCAAAAGAAAGAAACGAAAGAATCTATAGCTCTGTAACTACTCCTTTCAGCAAGCAGGAACAAGATGTTTGTCTACTTAATCACAAAACAAATAGCTCATACTTCTCGTGAACCTTTAAGACAACCCACAGCCAAATATAAATTATAGATGAGCTACCAGGAAAAGATAGGGTGCTGGACTTACAGTCCAGGAGCTGAGCTGCATAAACTTGAAAAATCAGAAACACTAATTTGACTAGATTAACTAAGGCTTTTAGCACTTCCAACATTTGTTACTTCAACTCAATATGGATACATGCTAAGACAAGAAACATCAGCAGCAACAGAAGAAATTTAGCTTTATAGCAAGAATAGCAACTGCAAAATAAAATTTAAAAATCTCTCTTCTTTTTGTCCTACTTCGTTCTAGACAAGGAAAACGATGAAAGCGAAGTCCAATAAGTTCAGAGAGCAACAAAGAGAGAGTTTCACGAATTAAATCCAAACCTTCATTTCTCCTCCCGGCGGTACCGGTTGCAAAGAGTACTCCACTGGAACCTCTGCAAAATTCAACATTTTCTTCAAAATCCATTCACATTTCACACTCTCTCGCAGTTATACATGTAAACATACATGTCCGAGAAACCTTCAGCTATGCCAAACTAAAGCAGAATGCCGTTCACAACCAAAACCGAAAATTAACATAACAGAAAAAAAGCACAGACACACACTACCTGAGAGGTGATCGGATGAATCATCATAATCGGCTCGAAAATCGGCGGCGGGAAGCTCAACAGAGTCTAGGGTTTGTAATTGAGAAGCTTTCGATTCTCCTCTAGAACTGTTTCCGAGTGCATAACCACTGCTGCTATCACTGCTCACTCGCCTCCGTTCATCAATTTTCTCCGTTTTTTCGTCTCGATTCCCCGCTTCTCGCTCCTCCGAAGGCTCCGAATCCGCGCTCACCTTCTCTCGAAGAGCATCGGAGCTCCGATTATTCGCTGGTTCCATGGCGGATTCCCACACAGAGTCAGTGTGTGAGGTGCGTGCTTTTGCGACTCTCACAGTCACACTCACAGGTAATAAAAAGCTTTTCTTTGTTTTCAATTATTTTTGAAGAACCGTTTTTGTATAAATTTTATTACGTTTTCTTTATTTGTTAGTCGATATTTCCCGTTTCGGAATATTTCTGCCGAAATGACCAAAAGCGCCTCCGTTTAGAGGTTCATCAGATGAGAAGGCAATCGCAGTGTGGGGGTAGAATGAGGAAATCATCGGTTCGTGAGGGGAGTGGAGGGGGGGTTTTGGAGTGTCAATAGCGAACGTTAATTGTGTTTCATGGTTCTTATTCTAAATGTTCCGAATCAGAATTTCTTGTGAACCGGACTTTATTGACTTGGGTTGACCCCGGTTCGTCCAGGGGATTTCCAGAAATGCCCTACTTGGAGGGATGGACGCCGGTACCTAGAGAAAAATGCTTTATGTTATTATATCATTCACTTTTTGCTTCTTAATTGAACAACCAAATCTTCCAGAAATAATTAAAGCACGTTTATTACGAGATATATTAGTATTTAAAATATTAACCTCAAAATCTGAAGCACACATCATAAAATTGAATACATGTCACGTAAAATTAGCTAGTACTTCAATAAATGTTCAATAATGTTACGTCACTCAACTTCCCAAATCCACATGACTTGCTTTTGACGTGGACATCTATGCATAATACACCCCGTCCCAGCAAATCACATCCACTTTGCTGTTTTATGATATCCCATAAAATAGTGTTTTCTTAACTCTTTTTTTTTGCCACAATTCCTTTATATTTTATTCATATTTTTCAAATTTATTAACAAAAAAATCAAATAGAGATTATTTATATTAATTAACATAAAATATAACAAAGTAAGATCATTTCTCAACTCACAAAACACACTACCTAACTTTTATTAAATCATATCACATTAGACTACACATACCAGTGATCCTCTCACAGGGTCATCCGAATAAGACAAACAATTTAAAAAAAAATAAGAAAGTAATGAAAATTGCTTGACCTAGGCAGATTGCAACTTAGGGTCAGCTTATATATTTTTTTTTCAAAAATTGTGCCAAATGGCACGACTCAATTCACTCACATTTTCTCTCTCCTTATTCACGTTCTATTGTATTTCTCTCTCATTTTATCGTTTCTCTTTCTCTCTTCTATTTCTTTCTTCCTTTTGTCTCTCACACTTTAATGAATAATTTATATAACTTTCATTATATTTTTAATATATTATAGTTAATTATATATTTTATATATAATTAGACATTTAAAATATAAAATAAAATATTAATAATTTATATGTGAAATATAAAATAATTTATGTAGTATCTTTATTATAAAAATTAAAAAATAAAGTAATTTATGCAATTTTATTTCTAATGCATTAAAATTAATTATATATCTTATATATAATTAAAATATATGAAGAAATATATATTTTATTAAGTTGGGTTGGGTCATGGATGGAAATAGAAAATATATTATGTTGGTGGTTGTATATGTAGATGAGAGAGAAATAAATATTGTAAACAAAAATTGAATTAGATTGAGTTGGATCGGGATAACGGATGGGGATAGCCTTAAGATGTGCACTATTTTTCGGATGAATGAAATAGAAGAAATAATTTTCGTATTAAATTCAGCGCACCACATGAATTCTCCGATGCTATAATTTGCACATGACATCATTGAAAAAATGAAGTGTTGAAATAATGCGTACAGACTTGCCAAAAATTAGAAAGTATCATATTATTTAAAAAGTTAAACGTTATGATAAAACATGATACTTTCTCAAAATTATTTAGGGTTTCGTAAATTGGGGAAGGGGTAATGAAATGTAAATATTTAATCTCAGTTCTATATGTTGTGTCTTTTTTTACAAGAAAAGTACACAACAGCTATTCGACAAAGATCAATATTTGCTAATGAGTTTACCCTATAACAAAAAATATTAATATCTATTCAGTTACTACATACAATATTGACCATAAAAAGTTAATGGAATCCGAGTAAAAGTTTATAGAATGAGTGACTCGTGGTATCCCAAACTAGTACCAATTATTATTTTAGATGATTCTCAAATAAAATATAAAATAAGATGGGCAAGAAAAGGCACGTAGTTGATTGGTGTTTGACTTAGGTGATTTATTTGTGGCTTGGAATTGGTAGAACCAACATCTTTGCATTGTCCTCTCCTCACTTTAGTTGGATTGGTGAGACAAATTTTGTTTGCCTTCCACATTTTTTTTTCTATTATCCTTTTCCTTATGGCACTAAAAAACGGTTGTTTAGCGAGTATTGATATGCTCGCTAACAAGTAAAATATAGTCGGTAAAATAATAATACCGAGCACCATTCGTGCTCACTAATACGTTCGAGTCCGTGGTTGGTAACTGTCATGACCACACACAAACAACCAAGCACAGGCTAGGTTCCGAGGACCACAACTACTTGCTGAGGTGGAAATTTACCGAGCACTAAGAGTGTTTGGTAATTGCGGAATGTACCGAGCACTCTATGTGCTCGAAAATTTTAATAGTTTTTCATTTACCGAGCATTGTTGGTGCTCGAAATACTATGTATTCTTTCAGCCTATTTTGTTCGTTTTTTTTTTTTTTTAATAATTGAAATTAATAATTACATTATTATTTATTACATAAAATTAAATAAAATTTATTATTGAATCTATATAAATAAATATGTGAAATAAAAGAATTTTTTATATTTAATAATATAAAATCTAGTTACAACTGAAACATACTAATCTATTTCTTTCTAATTTTGTCGATAGAGTTATTTGTTTCTGAAGACGTGTCATGTCTCATTAGCTCGAAGAATTGAGCCACTTGAGCAGCCAACATCCAAGCTTGCTCATCCTACATCGCCTTCTCTTCCCGATGGCGTGCCTCCTGCACTTTTTTCTCTCCTCGCGGTTACGGACCTCCATTTCTTTCATTTTCTGCATGATGGTCAGATACTGAGACTCGAACTGTCGCCGAATTTCCTCTACTCGCCAGTCGAAGAGCTCATTGACATGGCTAGGATCGACTTCACTAGACCGGCTTGCAGAACTAGAAAAGCTTGCAATGAAGGGGAAGTAGAGGGTCGTCGCATGTCCAGCTTCTGGAATTTGCCTTCTCTTCGTCGGAGGCTCGACAACCTCTAGAAAAATAAAATCGAGGTCGAGAATCTCTTCTCCCTCAGCGCGTCTTTCATATGCTCTTGCCATTACTCGTTCCTTCATAAAAAAAATACATTACATCATTTTAATTCAAATTAGTAAAAATTAGTCAATGAAAAATTATAATTGAGTATCTGTATTTACATGTATATCTGTCGCGCGCTGCGAACACATCATTCCATGTGAATCTTTCTTTTTGATGAACTTGTGTGTCTTTTCGAAAACTAAATGTACCATTTTTTTTGCTGTCTCAGCAAAGGAAAGTGACCTACCACTGTGTGTGGCATGCGTCTTCTCTTGTCCATATCTCCGATTGTTGGAGCACCTCATGGAACTCTGAATCGCCTTCGACTTCTTCTAGTTGTCAGTATAGGTCTTCCAATTTTCATCTGTGAATAGAGGGACTTCATCATCATATGCTTCATATAGTTGATGTAGTCGTCGTATCTAGTTTTGCATTTCTTCACCCATAATTCTTTTACGACGACTTCATAATAGGCCTTCATCGTTGCCATTTTCTGAAGAAAAAAAAAATTAATTAATTAAATATGTTGACATAATGCCAAAAAAATATAAAATACATTTACCCTACACACAAAGGAATTAGCACACAATGGAACTGGCATAACAACATTAAGTGCAGATTTTACAATATACGAAATGAATCGGACATAATTAGCACGCACAAACGCACGAAATTCGGGCAGAATCACCACCAAACAACAAATCCGAACTTTAAATGACTAAACAATCAATACAAAGTTGTATACTGAAATGCCCATTGGAATCAAGAATCCATAGTAAGTGTCATATTTATTTTGTCGTAGAATCACCAACACAAACACATTTTGGCAATTAACAAATCCGCACACACAAACACACCAAATCGCGACAGAATCATCACCAAACAACAATTCCTCAAACTAAAGAAAAAAAAAAACTTGTTAGGGCACAGAAGGCGTACGGTGATGGTTAGGGCACAAAATCGGTGGCAACAGTGGTGAAATCCGAGACTGCAGCTCCGGCAATGAAATTCGAGAGTAGGCCGTGGTGGAATCCGAGACCCGCGGTGATGAATTCCGAGAATTGGCGTACCATCGGTTGTGAATCAGAGAGAGACCGGAGAGGGTCACCCTAAACCCGCAACTGCAGATCCAGCGAGAGTAAATTGTAGTGGTGAGAGAGATTGAGAGTGTGAGTGTGAGAGTGAGAGATACAGAGAGCTGAGAGATAGGAAATTGAATTTTTATTACCGAACACCGAACACAAAGATTATTCGGTATAGTTAAATACAATTATTTCGACATCTATCGAATACACGCATGCTCCGAACGCGGAATTAAATTAATTTCGATAAAGTAAATACTTACCGAGCATGAAATGCTTCATGCTCCGTGTTACAAACTATTGGTGCATACATGCTCGAAAATGTTAACAAAAATTATTTGAATTTAAATGGCCAAAAAATGATTTAATTATTTAATAATGAATTCTGTTTATTACTTCTTAAAAATTGTTTTACAAAAATTATTTTATTTTTGACTGTAAGCAACATAAATTATAGTATTTATGAAAGAAACGTAAATTCTCTAATAATAACATTATTGTTACATTAACTACTTTCCATTTTTATTTTGTTTAACTTTTAAAAATGTGGGAAAACGTGGATTGTCTTTTATACAAAGTCATATTATTTATGTCTAATATACAATTTCATTACACTTACACATTATTTAGGTCACCATAATATAGGTCAAAATTCATATCCTTTAATAACATATTTATAATTTCGTTGATATTGGTAATTAGAATACATTAGTAATATGTGAATTTAGATCTTGACCTTTTCAATTTATATATCTCAAAGCAAATAAATTTTGAATTAAGAGGAAATTCAAGATTCCAAAGGTTTTGGTAGGGGTGAGCAAAATATTATAAATCTGAATATCCGATGTGAACCAAACGAAATTTATAATTTAGCAGTTTTTCCGGTTCGTTTGGGATTATATTTTTGATGAATTTCGGTTTTCGATTCGGTTAGACTCGGATATATTATAAATGGAAAAAAATGCAATTAAAAATTAGTTTTTAATATTAATATTAATATTAATATTTTATATATTCTAAAGAGTAAAGACAGAGACTAAAACCCTATACGGCTAAACTACAGTTTCAGTTTCAACTCAAACTCACGCACGTCGCCTCCATTATTATTGTCACCTCCCACAGTTCACATCGCACCGCCTCCCTGAAGTCACGCTGCGTTGCCTCCATTATCATTCACACTGCCTCCCTCAGTTCGCTGAGTCGCTCTTGCCGCCCCACCGACGCATCACTGTTGCCCGGAGTCTCTGCTGCCCCATTCACTGTCGCTTTTGCCTCCCGCCCCACTTCTCGCCTTTGTGGAGCAGTGGAAATCCAACTCACTCAAGTTATTTTATGAAAATTGTAATTTTTTAGATAGGATTGATACTTGATATATAATTTTATGTAAGCTCTAGAAAAATGAATTTAGAATGTTGGAATTTTCAGATTTTTGTATATTTTTATGCAATTTCAAATTTTACGACTCGAATCAATTTTCATGATTCGGATTTTAGATTTTTGTACCAATTTTTCGAACAATCCAGTTCAGTTCGATTCGGATTCAAAAAAAAAAATCAAATTTTCGGTTGATTTCTATTTGGGCAAAAAAGCAAACCGAAACTCTAATGTTTACCCCCTAGTTTTGGAGCAATCTACAAATATTTCCCTAAAACACCTAACAATCAATCACATAACTAAATCGCATCTCAACAATGCCAACTTCAGCATATCAAAGGCCAATGATAGGCCGAAGATAGATATCAGCATAAAGAAATCAACAAAAACGAATACGAAATAGCATAGGTATCTATATAAGCTTGAGTTTGTGCTTCAAGTTCAACATCACCGTTTTGTATCAGTTTCACCCATCAACAAAGCCAAATAAAAGTTTATGAAATACACATTTGACACCCATAATAGTAAATATTATAGTTTATCTCAAGATATGGCGATAAGAAGCAACATATCTAATTCTTGGGGCCAATATCTTTCAGGCCGCAGATTTGTTCTTCGCCCATTGCAGACATGACTGACACCACAAGGTCCTTCCCTTCCTCGAACCCGCTTTTAATCTGCACGAGGTTGCCGCCAAAATGAAAGAATGAAAGAAAAATGAACCAAAGCTCCATGCTTAAGCCTTAAAACTATCAAATTGAGTTCTGAATCGAGTGAATTTGCTAATTAACAAATGAAACTCTAAAGGGGTGTTTACTCTGGGATATGATTAATGCTTCAAATACTCAATCATATGTACTTTCAATCTAACCTATCACCCGAAATAAATGGGGTGTAAAGTAAATACAATTTGCTCACCTGGCTAAGCAGAGTGTCATCAGTTGGAAGCCTAAGATCGTCTTTGGTGTTGCCATTTTCAGTCAGAAGAGAAACCTGTGAATCAGAAAATCTCAATTACAGACTTGAGCTAGCTGTAGAATTGTCGGAGTTTTCGAAACAATAATATCAAAGATATATAAGCCACTGTGCATAGCAAGTATCTTACAAAACCATCTTCAGAGATGTCAATCAGTTGATAATCAGTACGATTGACATGAGGCACCTGAGATGCGACATTCCAAACCAGCAACATTAGCACAATTTATTTGGTATTAAACCAGAATGAGTTATGGTGCGAGTTCGACGGATTGAGAAACAGTAAAAGAAACCAACAAAAGCACATTACATCACAGTTGTGGGAGGATGGCACAATATCTTCCAGCTTTTTGCCATTAAATATGTCGATTGCCACAAAGTGGCACTTGGCGTGCCCGTGCTTGCCAGTCTTCGAAGTAGAGACTTCAACGACCTATTCAGGTGTAAAACGAAAGAAGAGTCCCATTTAGAGATTTGCAGAATTACAGATGCTCGTTTTCTTATGAAATTCACACTATAGCAAGAAAATCTAAAAAGTCACTACAAAAATACTTGATTCAAAGGCATCACTGTAGAAACATTTGAATTTAAGACTACAAAACGATCACTTAACATCTACAGTATCGCAACGTTGGTTGCTTGTACTCCTTATTCAAACCCGAAAATATTTTTTTAAAGTACTAAAAATGATTTCATGCTAGAAACGGGCACAGCCCATTTAAAATCCGCTCTTTAACACAAGAACTAGCAACTCGTTTGTGGCTAGAGATGTGAGTATGGGCTAGCTTTATCAAAGCATTTTTTTTTTCAGAACTTGGGTGCGGGGGCAAGAATTACAGTTTCATACGAATGTATCGGTTGTCATCACGGAGTACAGCTTCATCCAAATCATTTTATCCCTACAGAGCCTCAACAAAATGAAAAAACAAATCCCCACCTCCCAAAACATACAAACACATCACAGCTACAAAAAAAAATGGATCAATGGAGTGGAAGTATTCCTTCGAATACCTAACTAAATAGGTTCAACAAAATCCATTTGAGAATTTTGAATTTTGACAGTGAAGTTCTTGAAGAAGCAATTATAAGAAATCATAAACTTTGAAGCAAACTTCAACACGATAAGTAAGCAGTATTTTCCTAAATCAAAAAATTAAGCAAATTCAACAGCATCTATTCTCAAATACCGACAAGTCACAAAACATAGTACTGAATCGATCAAAAACAATTCACGGAAACACAATTGACAGAGTATCAGTACTAAATTCAACAATTAACGAAAACCGACATCTAAAACATCATGCAATAGGAAAAACGCAATAACACACAAGATCTGATGAAATCAGTAACAGCCTAGTTCGAATTCAGAAACAAAATGATATAAAAAAAACCTAATCTAGGAATCAAATCTCATACAGAGAAAAAGAACTGAAATACGACCTTGCAAGGCCTCCCTTTGATGACTAGGTGGCCATTTTTGCGGATGGTACCAGCTTGCTGAGGGTAAGTCTTGGAGGCACCGGCATCGGCCTTGGACTCAAACTGATGCTCCTCGTCCGACATTTTCTCTCTCTCTGAACCTTGTTTCACTGTTTCAAGAAAAGACTTTTTGTGATAACATTCACTGTGTTTTTTTTATTCGTTTTCTTTAATTATGTGTTGTGGTAGAAACTTAATTCTTCGTTTGTGCGTCGATATGTCATATATATGCATTTTAGTACTAGGGTTTTTTTAAGGGCAAATTGCTAGAAAAACCACCAACTTTGGTCAAATTCTGGTTAGTCCCATAAATTTTAAAATCAGCCGATTATATCATAATTTTAATAATTTTTACAATTGTCCCATGATGCTTGATTTAGTGAAAATTGTTGCTGATGTGGTCGACGAAAAATCTTATACGGGCAAAACATCCGGCCTCTGAAACGACGTAGTATAATTCACGTCTGCGACACC
>JAYDZE010013442.1:0-28400 GCA_034509125.1 Monilaria moniliformis
CAAGCGTTTGTAGTCCAACGGTTAGGATAATTGCCTTCCAAGCAATAGACCCGGGTTCGACTCCCGGCAAACGCATTTCCTTCTCTGTTTAACTGACGAAACATTGGGTTACTTTTTCTCGTACTGAGTTGTATATATATGCGTTGTCCCTTTGGTATTTTAAAATTTTATACATTTATTTATCAACAAAAACAATTATTATCAATCTTAGGTCACAAACTACACGAGCTTACAAACTCCCCAACAAATCGACCGTCCAAATATATCCACCACGGATAGGATAGTCATTCAAAACCACAAAGACCAATATCTTATTTAATATTACCATGTTTGAATTTTGTTTTTTTTTTTAATTTTTTTTAACACAATTTCATTAATTTTTAATTAATTATTATTATTATTTGAAATGTTTTTATTCATGTAATTAAATTAATTTTATTGAAATTAAATTTTAATAACAAAAATTCAGTTACATAAATTATATGTGTAGATATGTTGAGACAATAGTATTATGACATTGAGGTCTATTATATAATTAAAAATGAGGTAGTGTGTAGTTGAGGAAGTCGCCGATGTGGCGCAGATATGACACTATTATTGGATAGCGTAATAATGGATGCTCTTAATTGAAATATTGAGTGGTATCACACATAGTGTTAAAAAAAGAAGGAGATGACCATAAAGATTCTCACTTAAAAAAAGGAAATGAGAGATCTAAAATGAGATTTCAAAAATTGGAAAATGGGCATTTAAAATGGGATAAAGTGATATTGTCTCGTTTTCTTTCCGCATCACAAGTGGCAAAACAATTAAAAAAATAAGTGGCAAAACAATTACCATTATCTATCAATAAAATGATAATAGCTATATACTATCTTATCTTTTTATAAAAAATAGTCCGAATTTTTTTTTTGGATGTCCATAAAATATAGCTTTATTTTATTTGTAGACATGATCAAATAATATATTATTTTTAATGTAACCATTTTTGTATGTATTCTATTTCTATCAACCGTTATAATACTTTTATAATATCATCACCAATATTTTTTTAAATGTATGCTCCATTTTCTCATAGGATTAATTTTTATGGACAGATGAAGTATAATACTGGTGAAACATTGAAGCTTAGTACTCCCTTCGTCTCATTTCATACGACTCAAAATTTATTTTGGATGATCCAATTAATAATGGCTCAAAAGCTCAAAGCTAATAAAGTGCCTAAAAAGTGTTTTAAAAATAAGTTTTTTTTTTCTTAATTTATAACTACAAAAACTATGATCCTTAATATGTATGCCAAAATTTTTTGAGCCATCTAAAGTGGGACGGAGGAAGTAGTATTTAATCCATTTGTAAAGAGAAAGACTAATATTAATATATTAATCCCTCTTTTTAAATGGACTGAGAAGAATATTCCGTCATCCTAATATAAAATAGCTAACCATTGCATTAACCTTAACTGAGAGGAACTCGGCTAAAAAATCGAAAGAGAAGAAGAAAACGACAGCATGTCATCTGCCGTCTTGAATTTATCGGAAAATACATCCTCTTTAAGTAGAAATTCCCAATAATCATATTTCAACAAATTTCCATGACATCCAAATAGCAAGAAAAGAGAAAGATAGTCAAGAAACATGAAATCCAACAAGAAATTCAACTTCTTGTTTGCGACAACTTTACTACACTTAGTATTGCTGTGTTGCTCACATTCAGTTGAGGAATCCGAAGCAATACACACTATTCTGAACCGTTTGAACAGCAATAAACCTTCTCCAACAGACCAAGAATCTGCCGCCAGAGGTGTTCTCAAGAGACTGCTTCCCACCCATTTGTCCAGTTTTGCATTCAAGATTATCGCAAAGGTGTGATTATGCATACGTTTCTTAGAATTCTAATTACTCAGAGTGAGAATTTTTGTTTGTTTAACTTCATAGCTTCGCCTACTAAAAAAAAGAAAGAAAGGAACTTTATTGCTTCGCTACATAATTTAGATAAAAAACAAAATTGTTGGTCTTGTTGATAACAGAGTATCTAAAAATTATTGTGAATTCTGTTAGTACTGGTAAAAACTAATTTTTTGAGGGTAACAATGCTGTTGCAACTTCTTGTGCTGAAAGTAATTTAAGAGTTTGGTTTGTTGCAAACTAAGCACTTGAAAAACTACTGGTAAAAACTAATTTTTTGAGGGTAACAATGCTGTTGCAACTTATTGTGCTGAAAGTAATTTAAGAGTTTGGTTTGTTGCAAACTAAGCACTTGAAAAACTAGTTAAAATTCATATGGACGATTAGTTTCTGGTGCAGGTATAGATTGTGAAATGATGGATTTGTCTTTTCTTTTTTCTGTTTTTGTTTTTTAGGATTTAATTTCTTGTTATTGGTTCTGGCAAGCTACTTGTAAACTTTCTTGAATCGTTCTACATATTTTAGTTTAAAAGTTTTTTTTTTCTTTTGTGTATTTCATGTTTTAACTATATTTTGACTTGTATGCAATCCATCTATAATACTAGGATGCCTGTGGTGGAAATAGCTGCTTTCAAATTAGCAATTGCAAGAGCTCAAATAGAGATTCGGCTGAAATAATGTAGGTACAGTCTAATTATTTACAATCCTTTTCCTGAGGTCCGTTCCATTTGGGCACTCTTCATATCATAAATTGGTGTGATTCGATTTTTCTATAATTACCTTTACAGGAAGGGGAATTGACATTTGATCTCTGTGAGTATTCATTATTCTTGCTGACGTCCAAAAGAATAAAAATCATGAAATATGATTGATAAAAGTAGCAAACTTTTTTATATCGGGTCTTATAAGAACTCACCTTAAATTGAATCTCTCAGCCTTATATAGCCACTGAAATGCAACCTTAAGTAACTTTAAATGTAATCTTTTAGAATTTTTTTTTGATTGACTATTTCAACTGGTAAGATTTCATGTACAAAATCCAAAGGTCTAGCTCTTACACATGAGCAATATCTACTTATGTAAATCTCTCTTACACGTCACTTCAGATTTAGGCAGCATGACTATGATCTTGCTTGTGAAGATTTAATAACTAATGGAAAATTCATTGTCTTAACAATTCATTCATGTAATGTTTCCTTTACCTTGCTAAATTGTTAAAACGATCAGGCTTCTCTGATTATCTATGTTCATGCTTCTCTAATCCTAATGGCTAATCCAGGATAAAAGGAACAACTGCAGTTGATATTACATCAGGACTGCATTGGTATCTAAAATACTGGTGTGGAGCTCATGTATCTTGGGACAAGACTGGTGGTGTACAGCTTGGTTCAGTTCCATCACCAGGATCACTCCCACTCGTGAAAGATGAGGGTGTGATGGTTCAACGTCCGGTGCCATGGAACTACTACCAAAATGTTGTCACATCTAGCTGTATGAATTATTTTATTTATTCTTCAATTACCGATACTTTCTGAGTCTCTGACCTGACATTCTGGTTGACCTGTATCAGATACATGCATCCAATACTGCAGCATGCCAACTTCATTATATTCCCTTCGTCCCAATTATTTAGTCCATTGTTCATGTTTGAGACGTCCTATTATATTTTTCTCTTTCTGTATCTGATACAAATTTTTACATTCATTTACAAAAATATCCCCATGTAATCTTGAAAATTGTAATAATCACACTACTCCTAGTAGGCATTAAACAAGGTTTAAGAAGTTTGAATACAATTTAATGTTTCGGTCGGCACTATTCTTTATCTCATATGAAAAGCCAAGGTAGATTCTACAATTGGGATGGAGGGTGTATTTGAATTCCCTTACTTGGAGTGATAAATATGAAAATTTATTTGATCTAGTAATTTTATTCTTTCTCGGTACTGACTAGTTCTTCATTCATAAAGGCCTATTTTTTTGTCATTGTTGTTTGCTTTTTGTTGGTCTAAGTTGTCTGCTGTGGGTAGTCTTTAGTAATTAGTAATTAAAGACTTAAAGTAGAATAGTATCTACGGTTGATGAACATGTGCTTTGGGTAGTCTTTACTGGGCAATATTAGATTAAGTAGTGTTATTGGTCTTTGCTCAATCACTTTGAGTACTTCATCCTATATTCTTTCTAAAAGGTTGCCAAGTATCTGGTACTTTAAGGACTTCTCCATAAAGTTTTTGGATGTTGGAGTTGTTAGACCATAGTTTGTAATATGTTGATATGTTTTATCTATTTATCTTTGTTTGTCCATGTATGCATAAAATTGCTGCTGTTAATAGCTTAGGAGATTTGGTTTTATCCACAGATTCTTATGTCTGGTGGGATTGGGAAAGGTGGGAGAAAGAGATCGATTGGATGGCACTTCAAGGAGTAAACCTTCCTCTGGCATTCACAGGACAGGAAGCTATTTGGCAAAAAGTTTTTGCAGTATGTTTATGGCAATTTTTTCATTCCTTTTATCTTATCATTCAAGTTTCTCAGTTACTGACCTAGTCATATACTCATTGAATTTCACAGAGTTGATTGCAATATGACTTTTCAACTTATTGAGATAGTATGTTTGTGTTAGTTTGCTTCTTGTATTTTGTCACTTATGTGCTCTGTTTGAGTGCTTACCTCTATCCTGTTTCGTGGATTTTGCAAATTCTGAATTTTCTATTGATTATACTAATGCCTTGCTTTATGTACAGAAAATTGATAATGCCTCATGACGTACATACACTCTAAACATCAAACAATTTACCCAATTTTTCTTGTTTATTGATACTAGTGATGGACTATGCTACTTTATATTGTCTCAACACCCCACGTTATTACTGGTAAAGCTATATATAATTTTGTCAAGTCCTTGCTTTTTTTCCCTTTAGAAAAAGAAAAAGGAAAAGAAAACTAAAAATATAAGGCCAATTCACAACTTGATGAGTATTCCAATCTGAGTGCTCGTGACTGGTTGCGTGAAGCTTCCCATATGTTAATTCATTTACATACTTGGTTGCATAAGTCTATGCCTATATTTATTCTAGAAGTTTATGTCTATTTCTGATTTTGTTTTCTGATTGCAGGATTTTAATATCACTAAGCATCATTTAAATGATTTCTTTGGTGGACCTGCATTTCTTGCTTGGGCACGTATGGGCAACTTACATGGGTATTTCTTCCTTTTGCATTTCTAGCTTTCATTGATTTTATTGTTATTGTTGTTGTTGTTGTTGTTTATTTTTATTTTTATTTTTATATTGGGCCTGTTTCGAATGTTTGCTGCTATATGTAGGGGCATAAGATGATTGTTAAATAAACTTAGTGCGATGATATTAGTCATATCCTACTATTTTCATGGTCTATAAAACCTATGTAAATGGTTAAATCCCCCTTAGGGGAGTGCGATACAATTCATTATCAAAATTGTAGTGCTACTTACTTAATTCCTCTTTACAACTCTGGAATATGTGTAGTCGTTAAGCTTATCTATTCATACAATGAATGAGCTATTAGCACACAAGTTGAGAATATTGTGTATCCTACACCTTATGAAAATGATCATTTTGGAGAAACAAAATGAGGATATCAGAAAGGAACAGCATGGTTTATTAGCCTGGTAACAACAAACAACAGAAAGCAAGAAATAATAATAGAGCCCATGGAACAATACTACAGGGATGTTAATAGTTTTTAATAAAAGTTTCTACCTATGCTTAGCAGATATTCATATTGGTCTCTATGATCTGTCTACAATTTCACAAATGGGCAAAGAATTTAAAACAGTGGAGGATCATTAAAGTGGTAATTTCAGCATCGATTTCTGTACACATCACTCCTTGTGTTACTCTTTAGTTGGTTGCAAGTTGTAACAAATACAAAAGATTGTTTATTTTTCAAGAACCTTGTAGAATATTGTTATGGGAAAGTTTGTTGTTATAACTTCTAGGTCTTTTTGTTCAGAAAATGATTTTTCATATCACAACGTTTGCAATTCTGGCTACTATCACATTGTTAACAACTATGCATAATTTTATTTTTTTCTTTTTTACCTCTGGATTTTGGTTTTATTACTTTAAGAGGTTTAGCTCCATATTCTTTTTATTGCAGATGGGGTGGTCCCTTAACTCAGAATTGGTTAAATAAACAGTTAATGTTGCAAAAGAAAATATTATTTCGAATGCTAGAGCTTGGGATGACCCCAGGTATTCTTCAACTTTACTCTCATGTATGCCTTTTCCTCTTTTTTCTTTTTCTTTTTTCTTATCTATGTACAGTCACTATGGGGTCTTACATTACCTTCATTGATAAATGCATACAATGCTGTCTTTGATAGTTCTTCCATCATTCTCTGGGAATGTTCCAGCTGCATTAAAAGCAATATTCCCCTCAGCAAACATAAGCAGGCTTGGGGACTGGTATTTCCTCTTTTTCTTTTCACCCTTCATTTTGGGAGTTATTATGTCACCTTTTATCACATGTACCGTTCCACTGCCTTCATTGCAAATACTACTCTTATAGTGACATGTATAAAATGATATAATTAATGTGGACTTTAGTTATTATATTTGGACAGAACATACATTTATTGTACCTTAAGATATATAAACACACACACACAAAAAAAGAAAAAGAGAAAACATTCTTATATATGTTGTATATTTGGACATACATGATACTCTTGAGTTTGAGATGATTTTTTTCTTTCTTGAAGCATACCATAATGTTTTCTAGTTTTGCTCTTTTCGGTCGTTTGCTTTGCGTCAGAAATGCTACCATCTGTGTGAGAGAAACTCTATACATGACGGCTTATTATATTAGTATAACAAGTCATTTTTCTGTTTAATTACAGGAACACTGTTAATGGTGATCCAAGATGGTGTTGCACTTATCTTCTAGATCCTTCTGATCCTTTATTTGTAGAAATTGGAGAAGCGTTCATGATACAACAGATTAAAGGTAATCTACATATAACTTATTCTTGTTACTTGTTCTAATGTTATGACTCTGTGCAAAAATTTCGTGTCTTTAATAATAAATTGAATGACCGTTCCCTTGAATTTGTCTGGAGTTCGTTGGTGGTTTACATTTATATCAAAGTGTTTTTGAATTTGTTATTTACTTCAAACTGTACATCTATACGAACAAACTAACAAAAAATAAATTAATTGATGTTTTATGGTTAAAGAGAGATCTATGTTTCAATAAGATTTTTTCATTGTGTTTGTGTTTCAACAAATAGTCTTGCAGATGGATCTAAGGCCATAGCCTAGTAAAATGAAGGTATTCTCCTTCTATTGTCATAATTCATTTATGGATCAGCCTGTCTCTAGCTGCTTGATCATATAGGTTCTACTTTTGGTCCTTGCACTAATGGTTCAATTTTCTTCATATGTATTCTCCAGTGCCTTGTTAACATCCATAAAATTACTTACATGGGTTACTTGTTTCTGCAGAATATGGAGATGTTACAGACATTTATAGCTGGTACTTCTCTTGATATTTTCTGGATTATTTTTTATTTTTCTTTGAGCTCAGTAAGTTCCTGAGTTCATTTATTAATTCATGCAGCATTAGTTAAACTAATTTCTAGGTAATGTGAAAGGTTTATGGTTTCTCTTTGTTAATATAAAACAAGTCTTTCTGACCTGTCTCTAACCAAGTAAGAACAGTCTCCAGTATCCATAAATTTTAATCTTTTTCAGGGTTTTGAGGGAGGGAGGCAGCGATAATTAATAGAATTTAGTACTCGGTTGCTACAGAAAACTGATGTATAGAAGCATAATGAACAAATAAGATACACCAAACATGATGCTGGTTTTGGTTTCGGTTTTGTGGTACTTATACAGTATTGATGTTTAGTAAGTTATAAAAAAGCAATGTAAGATTCTTGTTATTTCATGTCCAAATTTTACTCTGCCTGCCTCTCCCTCCCCACCAAGGTTGCGTCCCTAGTTTTGAATGACGAATTATTGGGTTGCAGCGATACATTTAATGAGAACTCTCCACCTACCAATGACCCAACGTACATCTCGACCCTTGGTTCTGCAGTATATAAGGCAATGTCTAAAGCCGACAAAGATGCAGTGTGGCTAATGCAGGTATGCTGTTAATCATGCTTTGACTTAATCTCCAGTTTGTTTGTGTATCCTTGGTGGTTTTTTCATTGATTTTCTGTAGTTCTCTTATTAGATACTCGATTGAGTTCATGGATTTTGTAGGTCAGTTCATGGGTGGAGCCAACAAAGCCTTTTTTTTCTTCTCTATAAACAAAATTTGGATTCCCAAGAATCAATAGAATGCAGATAGTAGATTTTTTGGCATTTTATTTAATAATTATTTTTACTCATTTAAGCTGTGAGCATCATGACTATTAGTTACAATTCTACTCCAAAGTAGGTGGTGATTATAAATTGACCACAATTACACGATCTTAAATTTCATAAATGTCACACTGACACAATGCATTATGCAAAGATTACAATTGCACAATCTTAACTTTTATATTTAAAACTTTATGCAGAGATTACAATTGCTAGTCATTTTTCATCCTTCTTCCCCTGCCTACAATTACTTAAAGCATGTACTCTTCCCCCCCCTCCCTCCTAAAGAAAATAAATAAATAAATAAATAAAGAAAGCAGATGCTTATTTATTCATATCTGTATATATCTCTGCTTTTCCAGGTCTATAGCTTAATTATAACCATTTGATGTCCTTCTACTTCTAGGGTTGGCTTTTTTATTCAGATTCATCATTTTGGAAGCCCCCACAAATGAAGGTATGAGCTATTCTTGAATTAGAAAAGTATCTCCACCTAGCTCATATACTGGTCTAATATGTCCAGTAAATAATGTAGTGAGTTATGTGCATGTTCTCGACTCTTGTCATTGCCCAAAAGCAGTGAAAAACAAATGCCAGTGTACGTTCATGTGTGTCATACCCTTACTATCATTTCTCGGACACCGAGAAAACCAATTGATAATTTATGGTGCATCATGTCCCACTATTTCTTGAATAGACTCATACTTGAGCCAAATCCTTGAGTTACTAGAGGTATATAAGCAAACTAGATATATCTGCTTGAATGCTTGTTATAAATCTGATTCTTCTGCATTGTTTGCCTAATTTTAAGCTTTTGTCCATTCTTTGTAATTCTTTATGCTTAGATCACAATCGCTTGGGCTGTAGCTGCTGTATGCTTCAGTCATGCATTGATGATGATTTTACAGAGACGAGTATGGTGCTGAACTTAATCCATGTATTGCAGGCCCTCCTACATTCTGTGCCATTTGGGAAGATGATAGTGCTTGATCTATTTGCGGAGGTCAAACCAGTTTGGAAATCGTCGTCCCAATTTTACCACACTCCTTATATATGGCATGTAACTTTTTCAATATTCTTTATCCATCTTTTACTTGGACAAAGCTATATTATGATAATTTTTTCTGATTTTTTTGTCATCCATCAACTTCCTAGTTACTTAGATCCAATCTAATTTACATTTATCATCCAGTGACATCTAATATGTGACATAACAGGTGTATGTTGCATAACTTTGGTGGAAACATTGAAATGTATGGCATTCTAGATGCAGTGGCTTCGGGCCCAATTGATGCTCGTCTTAGCAAGAATTCAACCATGGTAGGCTTTGTTCCTCAAGATTCTGTGTATTCAACATGCTTTTGTACTGCTCTTTGTGTTTGCCCAAGTTGTTGTTTAGTGCTTTACAGAAAGCACTAACCTCGGGTTTTTTCTTTCTTTTTTTCTATCAGAGTTTAAGTTGTAAAAGAAAATGGCAAATTCAGGACTTATCATGATATTTTCTAGACTTTAAGCTTCTTGTCTAATATCAAATTTCCATTGCTTTAATTCCAAAATGTATTGCTTATTATTCATATCCTTTGCCAATCAAAAGTTTGTTTGCAGTTTTAAGTATTATTCTATGAAGTGTGAAGTCCTAAAATTTGAAGTTGAGCATTTCTATGTGAAAGGAATTGATTATGCTGCTGCCCTTGAGAATCCAATCTTATATTTCTATATTATTCTGAACCAAATTCACTACCTAAGCATAGTGGTCTCAGGTATGTATTTGACTTCACTTTCTAGTTTAGATTCTCACAATCTCTTTCTCCAGGACAGGTTGGTGTAGGCATGTGCATGGAAGGGATAGAACACAATCCTGTTGTATATGAGCTGATGTCAGAAATGGCGTTTAGAAGTGGTCGATTCGACATGGAGGTAAACCTTGGTTACTTCGCAGTTTATATGATTGTCTAAACATATGCCGTTCAATTGAAGTGATTATGTCTGAATAAATAGATCAGCTATTTAAGGCTTGGAGCTGTTCTACAATCTTCACTCTTGCTAGCATTGAGTAACGTTTCCGATGTTCTTGACTTGACCGTGCAGGAATGGTTGACAATGTACTCCCGGAGACGATATGGTAAATCTGTTAAACAAGTCGAGACTGCATGGGAAATTCTTCATCGCTCTATTTATAACTGCACAGATGGAATTGCAGTACGTTTGTTCTGACTATTCACTTCTCATACGTTTCAACACTTCTTTCATGAGTAAGATGCTGCTATCTATGCATTGATGTCTAGCTTTTCACTAATTGCACGGACGCAAAATTTTCTCTATGCAGGACCATAATACGGATTACATAGTAAAATTTCCTGATTGGGATCCATCGGTGAATAACCAACATGATGCACGCGAGTTTGTTAAGAGGCACGGGCTCATTGGTATGCAACCAAATAGAAGGTTCCTTCTCGATGAAACAAGCCCTTCCTTGCCTCAGCCCCATTTATGGTATAACAATCAGGACTCTATCAGCGCGTTGAAGTTATTCCTTGATGCTGGAGACGAACTTGCTGAAATTCCGACATACAGGTTAACTTTTTATTTGCTCAATACCCCTTCATTATATATTATGAAGCACGCGGACGTTGCTGAATATTGCATTTGTTGCAGGTATGATTTGGTTGACTTAACGAGGCAGTCGCTCTCAAAGCTTGCAAATGAGGTATATCTGAATGCAATACATGCTTTCTGGCACAAGGATGCGCAGGCTTTAAGCGTCCACTCTCTCAAGTTCCTACAACTCATCAAAGACATTGACAAACTTCTTGCCACGGATGATAATTTCCTACTTGGCCCTTGGCTCGAAAGTGCAAAAGGGCTGTCCCTCAATGCAGACGAGAGGAAACAGGTTAGAAAAGTTCTTCTTCTTCATCTCCTTCCTTTGATGAACCAACCAATCACTCGCCATGAGTTGATAGCTACGTGATTGATTTAGTACGAGTGGAATGCAAGGACGCAAGTAACAATGTGGTACGACAACACTGAGTACGAGCAGAGCCAGCTTCACGACTATGGTGAGAGCCGGTTTCCCTTCTTAGTTTGCTCGAGCTTTTTCTTTGTGAAAACTTGATCACCACTTTTCCTGTTGTGGACCTCAGCGAATAAGTTTTGGAGCGGACTGTTGGAGAAGTACTATCTTCCACGAGCATCCATGTATTTTACGCATTTGTTGAGAAGCTTGAACGAGAACGAGGGCTTCCAGTTGTTGGAGTGGAGAAAAGAGTGGATTGCATACTCGAACCAGTGGCAGGCCGGAGTCGAGGCTTACCCCGTGAAGGCGCAGGGCGACGCTCTTGCTATAGCACAGAAGCTCTACCACAAATACTTTACTTAGGACATGTATATCCAGGCGCGTGTAACGAGCATTTCCAACACAAAGTGGCTTATAGTTTCTGATACTGTATCAATTAATGTGCAGCAAATAAATGTTGGTTGCAACAAGCCAAAATGATGATCTTTCCATATACGTTGAATGAGCAGTGTGATGTTTTTCATGAGTGTAAGACTTTGATTCTTATTTGAATCACTATTCTCTATCATATTTATGTGTAACCAAGTAATGCACTAGTACCATCGGTGCATTGTAACTGTGCAAGATTGCAAGTCATGTTATTGGATATATATGTATGGTCCAATGACAATTGTAGTTTTCGTGAGAAATGAGAATGACGAATGAATATATAAAATCAACAAATAAGAAAATAAAATCAATGAATAAGAGATAAAATGGATAAATATAAAATTTGCGCTCCTAATTGGATTTGAATTCAGGTGTTGCATTCATCTAGTAAGGAGATGTATCCACCATAGATCTTTGTAATCAAATAGCTGAAAATGATTTTCATTTCTCATCAATAATTATCATTCTCAATATATATGTATATATATATATTAGAGTTAATTATAGTTTATAGCCTTAATTTTTAGTTTTTTTTTTTTCAATTTTATAGTCTCAAGCTCAACTTTGATTTTAGTTTGTTTTATAATTTGAATTTTGAAAAAAGCTACAATTATAGCCCGAACTTTGAGAAAAGTACCAATCATAGCCTGAATTTTGAAAATTTGGTTAATTATAGCCAATAAAAATAACAATGTCAAGTTTAAGGCTAATTTCCGACCGTTTTATAACAAGATTCATTTCATTGCTGCATGAACTTTGTCGGTCATGTCAATATGAAGATATTGACGAGTTACTCGACACTTTTTGTTGAATATTGCGGACATGTGTCAATAGTCGTTCTTTGCTCTTTTTCAGTAAAATTCGTCATTATTACACAACCAAAATTGTTCAGTATTACGTCAAAATTTTGTCTCGATATGGCCGACAAAGTCTATGCATCAATCAAACGAATCTTGTTATAAATGACCGAGAATTAGCCGCAAACAAATACGATAGATAGAAATTTATAAAAAAAAAAATGGAACAAATTTCAAACAGAATAATTAATTGAAGATTGTTTTTAATTTTTTTGAAACTTCAATCGATTTAATCCTCACAAACTCGATGGCAAGGAATTCTAGGAATTTACAGAAAGCAATGGATATTTTCTTTTCCAATTTTTTAAGATTTGCTTGTATATTTATTGTAATTTAAAACTATAAACATGAAGTAAAATAGTACATTCATAAATATTAATATCATGATTTTAGATAAGAAAAGTAATAGCTATATAAATAGTAATGGGGTAAAATAGTATCTTTGTTGCGTAATATCCACGAGTTGTTCAATTAGAGATTACATAGCAAAAGCCCTAAATTCTGCAAAAGACATGCCGATGAAGGTGTTGGAAGCCACATTGTCGACATTTCATGGCGTGTTTCAGCAATTTACGACCGAAGCCGCGAATAACAAGGCGAATTTTATCCTTTTCTTGGCTGACAACGAACCATCCACCAATCTTAGTTGGTGCCCTGGTACGCAGCTTTTACTGATTTCTCTCTATCTCCGTCTTTCTGTTTGTGATGAGATATTATGGAGATTGATATGTGTTTCCGTTGAGAGAGAGAGATGATTGGTTTTATTTTGGATTGTTGCACTTGATTTATCACAATTCAATCTATTGAATATTTTTTTATCTTTCAACGGTTGCTTTGTTTGCTTATGATGCATTGACAGAAATATAGAACTGCGTGCTTTTCTTGATTTTCTTTTCGTTTGTTATCTTTCTACTGTTGCTATATTTCCAGGTCACTTTACACATGCTGCATGCATTAATTAAATAAACTTCGAAATCCAAATACGTTATGATCTACGAGATGATGCATTTCTTTGGGTGGAAAATTCATATTTAGTAGATGTTATCCAGTGGTTGCTCGGCAAATTGTATTCAAGTAACTTTTGAGTTCAATTCATTTTCTAAAATTATGTAGAGTTTGCTTTTAAGCGAGGATTGAGGGTCACTGTCCTATTTTGAATTTTCTCAAACTACATTTCTCAGGATATTCTCTTGTTCATCTTGAGTTGATGTCCGCTAAATATGAAGTTCACTTGTATTCTACATAGGCGCGAAGCCTTTGTATTTCTTTTGTGTTTGATTATTTTGCCTTCACTGTTAGATGATGAAATTTTGCCTTCACTGTTAGATGATGAAATTTTGTTTCACATGATCTAATTGCAGCCAAATGTATTCTTTTGTCACTCTTAGAGGAAGAGAAGACTATTACATATAGTGTTATCATGCCACCACATCAACCGTTTGTTGTCATATTTATTTCACAGTGCAATTTCTGTTTAGAGACTATGACATCTCTGTACATGAAACAACATATTCTATGTTGCTTAGGCTTGGATGATACCTAATTAGAAAGTTTTACAAGAAAGGTTATTGCCCTCTCTTTGTACATTGGGGAGGCAGGGTATCCACCACCTCTTCTGAATGCTTTGTTTCAATACATATTCTGTGTGTGTGTGTGTGTGTGCGTGCACTGCGTGCGCGCGCATCAATTGTATTCGACAAATGAAGTGGTGTTTACGCAGTCTATATTTCTCAGAATAGTTCTCTGGTTCTTGACTTGTTGCCTTAATGTAGTAGGAACAGAGCATGAGCTTGCTCTGTCACTATTTCACTATCTGTTTCATTACTATGCAGGCAACTACAAGCTTGTTTCTCCTCTTGCTCGATTTGATACTTATGTTTCTGTAAAATTCTGTCAACTCAGATTTTTTTTTTTTTTTTTGTGGAAATTCCTTCTTTTTGTTTCATTTTCAGCTGTTTTCTTCTCTTGGGTGATCATTTAACTGGTTTTCTACTTCAGACTGTGTTAGAGCTGAACCAGTGATATACAAGAAGCTGGAGGAGGCTTCAGGTAATGTGGCATTGTTGAAGGCCTATGTTGGAGATAGGCCTACATGGAGGAACCCTCAGCACCCGTTGAGGGTCGACCCTAGTTTCAAGCTTACGGGAGTTCCTACGCTGATCCGATGGGAAAATGGCTCGGTAAAGGCTCGACTCGAAGATCATGAGGCCCATATCGAGAGAAAGATCGATGCCCTCCTATCTGAGGATTAGATAGTCTTGCTTTATGGCAGAGGAAAAGTTGTGTTGCCTAATAAATAACCTTTTCTCCGCTGGTTATAGTTCAGAACTCTAATCTGCCATATATCTATCAATGTAGTTGGCTCTATCAGATTTACAGATCACTTTGTGAATGATGACATTGCATACCAAATAACTGTTTTCGCTTGGTGATTGACTTTACATTTGAGGTGTATTTACAGAAATTAATACCAAGACGAAATTTGTTTTCCCTGAAACCTCCTAACTCAAGAAAGAAGAGTGAAAATATGGATACGAAAACGCAGTTTTTCTTTTTGAACATTTTGAATAGAGTGAAGAAATCAACATTATCCTAAAAAAGTTCCATAAGAAGGGGATCGCCTGCTGCCATGAGCTCTATCAACCTTACAAAATCCGATTCACTGGAAACGTTAAGCGGGTATACAGCCGGTACCTGAGCTGAGTAGAAACTGAAGGAGCTCGTTGGTGCCATGTTTGCCTTGTAGATCATATTATTCAGAACAGGGTCGAAATTTTGTGGTAAATCCATTGCCATGAAGAACATTGGCACAGCAATCTTGTGATGGATATCAAGTTCACCAACTAAATCAACAAGATCAACAAAGTCTGAAACAAATTGGTGAGGAATATAGAAAACCTCAGAACCACAAAGAGCCAGACTTTGCTGACTTGGACTGCTTCCTTTGTAGTTGACCTGTAGATGAGCTGGCATCGTGTTGACAACTCTTTTGACCATGTCAGCTTGTTTTGCAAACCACGTCGAGTCCTTACCATCAACCACTGGTCTAGATGCAGGCACCTACGTGTATTGATCTTGTTAGACAAGTGAGAATAGCAGCAGGTGTTTGGAACATCAGATATATATACATCAATCCATGATACCTTGTTGGCAATCCACAACTTAGACATGTTGGCTTGCAACAGGCTCCAGTAGTTTAAAATTGTGTTGTCATGCAGGAAGAGGAAGCCTCGTGTGTTGTTGAACCTATTGAAAATTTTGGGAAGATACCTGTGCGAAACAAGTCAAGTGTGAGTAGACGCGTCTCAAAACATTTATTGTTTCTCCGTGGCATAGTCCTGAATTTCCTCACAAGTCCCTTAAGCGATCCTGCATTTATTATTTCTCGCTAGAATCGTCACACGACATAGTTGTCTGAACATTTTTTCCTGTTTGCACTAGCATCTAACAGTTCAAAGTTTATGCAGTACAAAGATCAGATCATTGACAACAATACCGGGAGATATTTCATATTGCCCTGGTTTAACGAAATCAGAATTCATCATGCTATTCAATATCGGGACAATACGATTCCCATTAAGAAAAAGAGATCACTCTGGTTATGGTTGAGTTCCTCAGCTCATGCCAAGGTTGAGAAAGGAAATCACTTGAAACAAAATCAAATGTTTTTGCTTATTCTAGATATTTATCTCATCCGAACAATTTTTCAAGAACTTATGATTAAAGATAAGAAGCTTGATTGTAAAGTATATATGTGTTTGTGTTTATCAAACTATACGAAACAAGATATATCCTCATTAAGTGACACTTGATCGATAAAGGATGCCACATGAACAGAGGGCTGACCAGTTGATACAGAGAGAGAGAGAGAGAAAAAAAGCCTTAGCAAGTATGTAATGCAAAACTTGCAGCAACTCATAAATATAAAAATCATTAAGTCGTAAATTGAAACATACTTGTATATTCGATCCAACTGCCCTTCCTCGACTGCAAGATCTGTATCAGCTTGTGTTGACAAAATAACCACTGTTTTGAATATTCGACCATAAAGCAGTCTCCATTCTAAGGCAGTTTGCTGCACAGGTCCACTAACAAACATAATCAGCACAACATCACCCAAATTCCTCCTCCACCGAATAAGATTCCCTATCTCATAATTAACTGTTCCCGATTCCTCAACTCCAAGATGCATAGAAGGAAGTTTCCGAGGCACAAATTCCTTTCTATCAGCAACACCAGCATCTGTGCTCTGCCTATGCATCTCCACCTCCATCAACCCCGGGATTTGATACCCAACTGCAATCAAGTCTTCTAGCCACGACACGGTGAATTTCACATCATTCTCATTCCAAAACCCTTCATTTTCCATGGAATAACTCAAGTCCACTATCTTCCCAAACAATGTTTTCTTTTCACTTCTCCAATCAACCAAAAACTTAATCAAACGGCCTACATTCACATGAAGATCTTTCTCTTCTGCGAAAGGGAACGATTCAGTTCTATCCTGCCTATGAACAGTCGGGGGATAAACTACGACATAACCACCAATCTCCCACAACACCCTCTGCCCCCAATACCCTCTCAACACATCAGACGCCATTGTACTCACAGACACAGGAAGCATCAAACCCCAAAATGCATCATAATGGAACAATGTATTCAAAGAATTCAACGGCACCATTATACCTGCAGAAGTCGCTACCTTTGGAGCGTGCTCATCGAACCTTATGTCAAATGCCTCTGGTCCCACCTTCCTAGTTGCATAAAAGATCGAATCCACATCCGGCAAACCGTTAGATATACCCTGCTGTATGTACTGCTTCCCTCCAGAGACCTCAGAGTAGAACTCCTCGTGGCCAACTTGACCTACATTCTCCAATGGCAGCCCTCTCGGCCAAACCGACCTCTGCCCAAAATGCACATACGGATTCACAACGGTCCTATTCGAATTCCCATTACTATACTGCAAAATCCTCTGCTGCTTCACCACTGCACTCTCCAAATCAAGATCAAACTGCTTCCCAAGATCCCCACCAATCACTTCACCACGATCGTCCGCATCAAAAATCCTCCTTGCACCGTGCTGGATCGCGAAAAGATACCCCACACTCTTCCTAACGTAAGAATCATAGGGCAGATAATCCACCACTCTAAACCCTAAATCCGCTTGTTGATCCAATGACAAGTATATTGCACCCTTCAAGCTCCAATCTTTAGGGGTTTTCGAATTCCCTACAGCTAATACTTGCCAGCCTTTAGTTCTGACGAGATTTTGGAGTGGAATTGAGGGATAGTCGGAGACGGAGACTATTATCCACTGCTCTGAGTGGAATGAGGAGTAGGGAGAGGACTTATCAAGAATGCGGTGTATAGAATTGAAATTAGGTTTTGGGATTTTGAGTTTTTGAGGTTTGTGCAGAATTTGGGAATTCTGGGAGCAGAAGAGGGGAGTGGAGCTGGTTATGGAGCTGTGGAAGAAGAAGAAATATGCTGCACCGGTGAGGGTGAAGACAGTGATCATGAACAATTTGAAGGAGTTGTCGGAGACCCATGTGGAGAAATCAAGATTCTTTGTTTGGGAGAAGACTGGGATTTTGTTGGAAGTTTTGAGATTGAGAGGGTAATGGGGTTTAGAGGATTTAGTGGAGGAGTGATCTTGGACGATCATTGCATTAGTATCACTGGATCAACCACTGTAATTCTTTTCTTCTCACTCAGACAAACACACAGTCGCAGAGAAGTGCGGTCTCTCTCTCTCTCTCTCTCACACACACAGAGTGAGGTTGTGAAGGATGTAGAGTTTGGAGGTAGAGCAGCAACAACAATGCAGCATGTCGTATGCACGGAAAGCAAGAGGAACCTGTATCGATTTTGTCGCCGACCACCGACAGTTTTGTTTGGTAAAAATAGGCATTGCAACTACTGTGAATTATTTATGGTTAAATGAACTTTTATGGACAAGATTTTTATGAAGGTGGTAAAATATAGGAAAATATATATCTTTAGCTTAAAAATATGATTTCGTGATAGGTTTAACTTAATAAATTATTAATATATTATTTAAGTTTTTTTATACAGAAGTATACTATATTTTAAACTTGATAAATTGAATTTGTGTCAAATTTAATATATTGCAGCAAGAAAGAGAGAGAAGAGAGAACAATAGGAGAGAGGAGAGAGGAGAGAGAGTGTTAGAGAGAGAAGTGTGTGTGATAATATAGTTTACTCTTAACAAAAAATGACATTTCAGTTAGTTAGGATATAATTTCTAAAAAAGAATATATTCACCAAATACAGATTAAAATACAGAACTCGGTACACCCCTCGCTCTCGCCCCCACCCTCACTTCGGTCGAACCACCGCCGCCTGCTTCTTCACCGACGTCGCCTCTCGCTCTTCTCCTCGCTGTTGGCCACCTTGGCTTCCAATTCAGGCATTTTCTTTCCCCCAAAGGTAAAAATCTCAACTTTTAAAACCCTAACTCCACCCCAAAAGTTGGTAATGTCTAATTCCGGTGGGTTATATTTTCATATTTAATTTTATTCAATGATGCACTTGTCGCATGTTTGCTATATGGGTGTCAGCTTATTTTTTTCTTAATTCGATTTTGAAGATGTAATTTCGGAATATTGTATCTTGGTACAATATAAGATGTCATATTCACGCTCGAGAACCGTACTCTTTGTCAAATTTGTTCCATTAATTTCAGTTTCTTGATATCAAATCGAAGAACTTTGTGTTTTATTAATTTATCTAATGATACTTGTGTTTTTATTTGAAAACCGAGTTTCATCATAGTTTTAGTGTTGTGCTCCGACGAGTGATGCGGTTTTGTTTCCGTGTTTACACTTTTTTCGGAAACTTAAAAGGAAAAAGGAGATAAATTCCGATGACTATCTCTGGCTGACTGGCTCCTTGGTTGAGCATTTATGTCAGCTGCTTTTTGATAATTTAGATCTTCTTGCATGGAAACTTCCAAATCATATATATTTTTGCTTAAAATGGAAGCAAAAGCAAGTGATTTGTCTCGAATTGGGGAGAGAAAGGGGAAAAGCAGCTAAGTTTTATACACCGTCATCCCTTTTTGAGGTCTAAGAATTTGAATATATAGAAAAGAGCCTACTCTTTGCAAATATGTGAGAATATATAGCAGGGGCTTTGTCTTACACATGCTTGTAGGATTGAAATCAGGACTTCTGTCATTGTTCCCTGAGGTTACTCACGCTCAGGATACTCAGATATATTGAAGTTCTAATTTCTGAAATTTAGGTTGGTATTTGATCTTATCCATGTTGTTGAGCTCAGCCTGACTTCAAAATTGTCTTCTAGCTGTGTTAGTGCTTAAAATGGAGAAGTAATTTATTCATTTACGAAGTGTAACATTCAGATATTTTACATCATGTCTTACTATATATATATATATATATATATATATATATATATGTATATATACTGGAAGTCCATTAGAAGTTCTTGTTTATTGAAAGCATATAGACTGCCGGGAGTCTCCAATAATCTTTCTATAATTACATTTATTTGCAGTTTTGGGAGAATGGCAAGATCTTTAGCTAATATTCTTTACAAAGGCATTGCTGCAGTTCCAGCTGCTCGTTCAACTGTAAGTTTATTTAGTTTTGTGTTGCTTGAATTGCAGTTTCATTGCATCTTTTTCTGTTTTGATTAGGCTGAGTTAGGGATATGCAACCTGTCAATTACTGAACAGATTGGTTTGTTTGTTGGTTTCTTACTCTTTTAAATAGGAAGCATGAGCTTCAGTATTCCTATTGCATGAGAGAAACTTGTTGGTTTATTTTACTTAACTTATATAACCTGTCAATTGCTGAACAGGTTGTTTGTTGATTCCTTACTCTTTTAAATAGGAAGCATGAGCTTCAGTATTACTATTTCATGAGAGAAACTTGTTGGTTTATTTTAATTAACTTATTTTCCCATTATCTTATAAGTTAGAGGAATAGACAATTATGCCAATACTGTTTACCAATTTGAGTCGCCTTAATCCTTCTGATGTCCTGAAATGCGAGAAGAGGATGGCCTCCAGAAAAAGGTTACAGTGGACCATGGTCATACTATAAAGACATATCATACTTCTTTTTTTTATATTTTCCATAACTTCAGGAGGGGCCTGATTGAGGACAAAAGCGGGTACTACATGTGCTGCAGGAGAGGCAAGAATAATGTGTATCTGCTGTAGTTCTTTCAAGCTTGTTGTTAGCAGGCTTGTCATGATAAAAAATTTAACTTGTAATTAGTTTTATTTTTTTCTGTTTTATTATCTGATCAACTATGACATTAATGCTGATCTACTTGGGAATATGTGTTGAACCAGGAATTAGTTTATTAGTACATAGTCTTCTGGCCTGTACTAAATGCATGCTTACCAACAGAAGTGTTTGCTAAAATCAAGCTGCTACCGGTGACAGGCTTTTAATGTGATAGTTTACCGAATTCTGACTCTGATATTCATCTAACTTGTGTTACACCCTGACCCTGTAGGCATCAGGATCCCTCTATCAGGGCATACTTCGTTTTTCCACTTCTGTGCCCAGTGATCCTGATACACATGAAGACTTCAGACCCACGACTAAAGTTGGGACTTCTGACATCTCCTTAAAGGACATTGTTGAGCAGGTAAAGTCTTGAGTTTTGCCGAACTTCTGCAGCATGGTCGTGAATCACTGATCATATAAAGAATTGGTGTTATCAAATTTCAGAATGCTCTGAAATTTTGTTTTTCCTATTAGTCATTTGGCTTTCTTTTATTACCTTGTTTTCTAGTCTTTGTTTCTTCCCAGTAAAGATATTAGCCCGACTCTGTTAGTGATTTTATGCTGAATATACAGGATATCAAAGAAAACCCTGTGATGATATACATGAAAGGGGTGCCAGAACTTCCTCGGTGTGGATTCAGTGCACTAGCAGTGAGGGTCTTGAGAGAATATAGTAAGATATGAAGAACATTTCTTTTTGTGCATCCTTACTTTGTTCCTTTCTTGAACATGCTATACCAACATTTTCTTTGTACCAGTCATTTTTGGGTATGTGGGTTGGGTAATAGATGAAAGGAGCTATTTCATTGGCCTGAAGTATCTAAAACGAGCTTGATTTAGTATCTGTATTATCCATCGAAAGGTTTTATTATATGTTGCATAGATATACTGAATTTCATTTGTTGCAAAAAATGAAGCAAGCTATATGTTGGTCCCATCAAAAAATTTATATAGAACGTTTGTTTCTAATTAGTGCAATCCATTTGTACTATTTCTGGTTACACTGACACTTTTTATATGTTCATATGGCTTTTGCAGATGTTCCTCTGGGTTCAAGAAATATATTAGAAGACCTTGAGCTAAAGAATGCTGTAAAATCCTTCAGGTAACTTTACGTACTTGAATGTTTTGGAGTGTGTGATGAGTAATTGCAAACATGTGATTATCGGTGATGGTTTTTTACAGAGAAAAGGATAAGAAATTGAAAGATATTTTTTAGTGTTTTTTTATATAAGAAACCTAACCCATGGATTGAAATATATATGAGTGGTTTACAACCATTGGTTACCTCCAGCACTTCCTTTGTGCTTTTTAAACTTCCTTTGTGCTTTTTAAACATCTCATGTTCTTCCAATTGATATGATAGACATTAACTAATCAGTTTCTAACTTAAGTACTGCTCAAGTTGAGCACAAATTTTATTTGCACACAATATCCGTAAAAATTGTATTATTATTATTATTATTATTATTATTATTATTATTATTATTATTATTATTATACTATTAATAATATTACCGGCTAGTTTATCAAATTTAGTGGACCAGTTTATAGGAGGTAAGAATAAGGCAAGTTTTGTAAATTGGTTTTCAGATTTTGGTATCACTGTAAGCATCCGCAACATGGATTTGTTTACCTTCAGGTGGTCCTTAAACTATATAAGAATGGTCTACAATAGGAATCAGTTCTTTATGGGAACTCATTCTATATGCAAGTATGCAACCCTAATCTTTTGGAGGTGTTTAACATCATTAAACTGGTCCAAGTTTTTGTTGTCTGCCCTTAATCTACTAAGATATATACCTATTTGAGCAGCTCACTAAGCATTTTGAACAGCTATGCTATTTAATGAAAAATTGCGTAGAACTCGCTTTGTTTCAAACAGAATGCTTATGCTTGTATCCATCCTTTGCAGCCACTGGCCGACATTCCCTCAGATATTCATCAATGGGGAGTTTGTTGGGGGATCTGATATCATTCTTAACATGCATCAGGTTTTTGTTTACTACTTTGCTTTCCTCTCCTTTTTGTTCTGGATTGATCAGCGTATCCTTTTCGTTGTAATAATACTCTTGTTCGTCATGCAGACTGGTGAATTGAAGGAAAAACTGAAAGCCGATGCAGAAAAACAGCAATAGAACAGATTTATACGCGGTTGCTGGATAACGAGGATGACTGGATGATTCCCTCCCTCTATCTCAGATTATGTTTGTTGCTCGCCTAATAAGGACATGACAAATAATGAAACTAGATATCCATGGCATCGTCAAATAATGGAAGTGGTTTTCTTTCCTTGTTTCTCAACTCTGAATTCTCCTTCCCCGGTTTTGTAGTGTCATATTGAATATATAATCACTTAGTTATATTGAGAAAAAACCATTTCGAATATCCTTTTGCCTAATGGCTCATTTAAATTATTTTCATCAGAATTGTAGAGAACATGATGGCAAGTTTCGATTTTCATTTGGGATTTCTTTGAAGTTCTGTAATTATAAAATATAAAATACAAGGCGCAAATGCATCGAAGGCATCCATCTTAATTTATACATAACATTCCTCCCGTGAAAAAAAGTCATTTATATGCACTATGCGGTTTCCATTGACGTGCGGAAGTATGAAATAGCTGTTATTGATAGTGCCATTGACGCTTAAAACCTCTCCAAACTAATAAATTATTGATTTATCGATTATATAATATCTTTCTAAATTAATAAAATTTTCCGGTCCTAGCAATATTAATTTATAGAGATTTTACTGAAGCATCTGATCCAATGTAGCTGTAATCTTTGTGTAGCTCCACCAAGAGAATTGCTAGGATGAGCAGCAAACTCGGGCTTTTCGAGTTATCAACTGCAGTCACTGCAACATCTCTCCATTTTCTTCAAAAACCGGACTGTTATCTTTTGCTGCATACATATATAGAACGTATGTCAGATTATTTTTTCTAGTCATAAGATGGCCTCCGGAGCTCCGAGGTTGCTAGTACAAAGGAAAAGCTGTCGAGGGATGTCAAACTTGTGCATATTTGATACTGCATCTTGTTGCATGGATCCTTTCAAGGCTATCAAGGGTTCTATCCGAAAAGTTTGGTTTTCGTTTTTCCACTCCTTTTCTCTTCTCATATCTTCAAGTAATGCTTCAGTAGTATCGATACCTGCTCAGTATAAAACATACTTAGCATATATATTTCGAATACAGTTTTCATGATCAGAGGTTGTAGAGTTGACACAACTTCTCACCTGAAAGGTAACCTCCATGTACGTAGCCAGAGAACTTCTCACTGGTATGCTCACCGGTGAAAAATATCTGTCCCACTGGAGCCTGGAGGTAAAAGTCGAAGATCCACATATTGTAAGCTATTGGGGAAAAATACACAGATAGAGAGGGCTCTTAATACTTGCACCATATGCAAGTTCTGGATGGAACCTCTGATTATTAGAGATGATGTCGCACATCACAGAATTCTTTAATGTTTATAACCTAATTAGCTGGACAAAAGATCAAGAAACAGAGAAGGTCTGGATTAGGTTTCTGCTGCTTGGTGTGATAGTTTTGTCAGTAATCGGTTATAATGTAGCAACGATCAACTGATATGGCCAAAGTTTTTTACAACTGAAAATTCGTAGTGATGCTGACAGAGTGGGCTGAATGGATTTGAACTCTTCACTAAATTTTAATTTAGGATATCTGTATTATGGCCCATTAGTTGAGCTCATGTCAATATCCTTTTAAATAGGGACTATGTTGGCTTTTTTCTCGTATAATGTAAGATAAAAGTTCTCAATATGAGAACTTTTTTTTTAAATTCCATAAATGGGTAAGACGCAACGCGATATGGTCTCGCTTCTCTATAAGACGCAAGATTGTTTCGCGTCTTCAATGAAGAGCACGTGGTGCAATGGTTAATCCTTTAGCCTTACATACTAAAGGTCCTGGGTTTGATTCCTAGCAGGAACAATAATTTGTATTTTTTGTTTATTCCCCTTTATTATTGGTAATTTCGCCATTAATTATATAATGATGACATTTATACTAAACTTATTATAAAAGGAGTTTGTGGTGTAGTGGTTATTCCTTTAGCTTTACATACTAAAGGTCTTATGTTTAATTCTTGAAAGCAACAATTTTTTTTACCTTTTTACCCAGGAAACGCGAGACCATCATAACAAAAAAATAATGAATTGCAATCATAGACGCAAGACCATCATAACAAAAAAATAATGAATTACAATCATGGATTGTTGTTATTAAGAATCGAACCCAAAACCTTCATATTATGTACAAGCGTAAAAACCACACACTCAAAAAGCCTAAAAATGAAAGTAAAATCACTTAATAATACATTAGCATTTAATCGCACCATCATAACACAATTATAATCACAAGACAAATCAACGACTAATTATTCCATGCCTGCACAGAGAGAGAGAGAAAGAGCGAGAGAGAGAGAGAGAGGCATTGCATACATAATTAATTAAGTAGTAATTAATAATGCAAAGCGACGACATTCATCTCAACAATGGCAAGAGCCATGGTGAAGTTGAAGAAGTAGGTCTGCAAGGTAACAATCCCCCTCGCGAGGCGGAATACGCCCGTGCCGCCCACAATGGGCAGCTCCCGGTAGCGGTCCCCAATGGGATTGCGGCCGAGGACGGCAAGCGTGCTGCCGTTGCACTCGCCGTCCGTGAAGACAAACGTCACCCCCATCAGCATGCTCACCTCCTCCAAAGATGACGTGGCGTAGAATCCCTGCGCGTAGCCCACACGCTCCGAAGATATCTCCGGCCCCACCGTGAGGGGGTCGTCGGTGATCGTCAGCACCCCAAAGAACGGCGGCTGATCCGAGAAGACGGGTGCCTTCGCCACCTGCACGGCCGAGAGATTCATCTCGGGGTTGCGGGAGTTGTGGTAGTAGAAGTGGAGTTTCGTCACCTTAGGTTTTGATTGTTTTAGGTTTTCGAACCAGTCTTCAACGGCTTTGGGGGATTGCTCGACGGCGTCAGCCATGGATATGGTTGAGGATAATATTGAGCATAGGACTATTAATGTAGTGTTAATTACAGAAAGCTTTGCCATATTTTTTTCTCTGTGTGTGTGTGTGTGGTTAAGCTTCTTGATTTAGGGTGTGATCAATGATGAGGGGGCCTTGTGCTTCATATTTAAAGAGCCACCCTCTTCCATGTTTTCAAATATAATTGTGGATTAGGATTATAACTATCAAGTGGAGATTGTAATCCTAATTAAAAACTATAATTGGCTGTGTAATTTCGGTTATGTTGCCCTAATTTTACTATTTTCAACAGAAATTCTAAATTTGGGTCATAGTAAAAGAGTGGACTTTAAAATGTCCAAATTGAGAAGGTAAATTTAAAAAGTATCTACTTATGTAAAAAACATAAAAAATATTCACGCTCACTATATTATCTTGACAGGTCACAACTTAAAATTATTTTGAGTTGTGAATGACGGTTTTTAGCCTATCATTCTTATCAAAAAATAGTATTGATTGTGAATAAAAGTTTTTAGGCATTTTTCACAACTCAAAATTACTATTGGTTGTGAATGGGAGTTTTTAAGAAATATTCACAACTTGAAATTACTTTTGGTTCTAAATGAGAATTTTTAGGTTCGAAATTAACTTTTTTTGTGAATGAGAGTTTCTTATGCTATTATTCACTACTCGAAATTATTCTTGATTGTGTATGAGAATTTATAGGCTATTTTTTAAAAATCGAAACTACTCTTGTTGGATGTGAATAAGACTTTTTAGGCTATCATTCACAACTTGAAATTACTTTTGGTTGTGAATGAGAGTTTTTAGACTATCATTCCCAACTCAAAATACTCTTGTTTGTGAATGAGGGTTTTTGGCTATCATGCACAACCCGAAATTATTCTTGATTATAAAAGAGAGTTTTTAGGCCATCGTTCACAATTCGAAATATTCTTAGTTGTAAATAAGAATTTTAAAATTATCATTTATAACTAAAAATATTTATTCACGACCAGGTCATGACTTAGTTTTAAACAATGTTTTTTTTTACCATTCATGTGCAATAGGAAAATAGTAATTAGTTCATTGTGAAAACTACTCCCCCAAACCGATGTGAAATTGGATGTATTCTAGTTTAGTTTAATAATTATTACAATATAATATTATCATATTTCTTGAATAAAATATATATCTTGATGCTCTCATTCAGCTCGAGTTCTACAAAGAAAACTATTGACTATGTTGATACCAAATTAGGATACAACTTTCAAAACTAGAGAAAAAATTCAACCAAATAAAATTACTACCAATAAATTCAAACAAATTATCAAGAAAATGTTGGAACTGTGGCATGACTTCATCCGGCCGGGTCCAAAGTAAAAACTTGTCCAGAGAGTGAACACTTGTGGCAGAGTTCCACCTGGCCGGGTACATGGCAGTTGAGACAGTTTTTACTCGTTTTTGGTCGTTTTTAACAGGTTTTTCTGGTTCATTTCTCATACAGAACATAACATACTTTTCTTCAAACTCTCTAAATTTTATCCGATCAAATATTTGGTTGAACCTACCAAATTGATTTGATCTGAAAGTGTTTACACGACTTTCAGATATTCCAGTTTACAGTTTTGTTCGTTTCTTGTTAATCTCCTCTCTAAATTTCCTACAGAAAAACCAGTAGATAACAACACACCGTCTCAACTTTCAATTAACTATCGCTTCTTCGACTCCAGCATTCATTTGCACACTCCAAAACCTAATCCAAAATCACAAATACTGTAACTGTAGAAATTCAGCAAATAATCCCCAAATGGCAAAATCCATCACTACAGCCAACAAATCAATTGAAATTTGGATATTTTCTAGTAATCATATAACCGCAGCTTGGAGCATTGCTATCAGCTTCGGGATTTCTGTAGAATAACACGATCGCGGTAGGATGATGTTCTGGCAGCAGTCTCCGCGCCGTATAATTTGGATTATGCTCTCTTATTCACAGTCTCCGGCGGGATTTCGTTAAAAGATTTCCTTGAGACCGTCTCCGCGCCGAGCAGACGAGAACGCGCAGATGGCAACCGCCGCCGCTCGACACTGCCACCGCCGCCTCCGGACAGCAGTTTCCGAGAGAGAGAAGAGAGTTACGTAGAAATATGGGGAAAAGATGAGTAAAAATTAGCGAAATAAAAAAGGGTAAGTTTGTAGTTTAATATAAGGGAAATTGCCTGAAAAACCACCAAGTTTGGTCAAATTCTAGTCAATTCTGCAAGTTTCAAAATCAGCCGATTATATCATAATTTTAACAATTTTTGCAATTGTCCCATGACAAAATATTCTGGTGGCCTACGTGTATGAAATTGTTGTTGTGTTGCATACATGTTCTAAATTGATGATATGGCAAACTAGGTGTCGCTGACGTAGATTATACGACGTCGTTTCAGAGGCCGAATGTTTTGCCCGTATAAGATTTTTCGTCGACCACATCAGCAACAATTTTTCCTAAATCAAGCATCATGGGACAATTGCGAAAATTGTTGAAGTTATGATATAATCGGCTGATTTTAAAA
>JAYDZE010013443.1:0-10241 GCA_034509125.1 Monilaria moniliformis
AGAGGCCGGATGTTTTGCCCGTATAAGATTTTTCGTCGACCACATCAGCAACAATTTTCCCTAAATCAAGCATCATGCGACAATTGCGAAAATTGTTGAAGTTATGATATAATCGGGTGATTTTAAAACTTGCGGGACTGTCCAGAATTTGACCAAACTTAATGGTTTTTCTGGCGATTTGCCCTAATTATTAATAACAATAAAAAAATTATTTTAAATAATAAAATATAGTATGGATTTTAAAAATAAAATAGTCAAATAAATTTAAAATTAATCAATTCATCGAAGTATTTCTCGATTTAAAAAAGGAAAAGAAAAAAGAAAGTAATTTTGCAACGGTCAGCGTCTTGTAAATGACGAAGCCCACCGACACCATAAACAGTAGTACAAATGCTTCTCGCCATCATCACATGCTAATATCAACCATTCACACATAGCATAACACTGAGATTTTCACCCGCTAACGATTTTTTCTTATTCCCTATAAAAAAAGTTCAATTTTTTTGCAGAAATGGGGGATTTCAGATCCAAATCGTACAAGAACGAAGGATCGGTGCAGGTGGACAACACGTTCAGCTATTACGGCACCCATTTCAGCGACAATAATGGGGCGGAGCCCAATTTCAAGCCCAATCCAAACCCTAGCGGGATGCAAGATCTGAGGTGCTACAGCGCGTCGTACGCTTCCTCCTCCGCGCAGAACAACGGGCAGCTGGACATCGTCGTGGCCGGCGGCGGCGGAGAGCAGTGGAAGTTTAAAAAAGGGCAGTCAACGAATGGGGTTGATTCGAGAAGCTGGACTACTGATCCGGAGCTGCAGCGGAAGAAAAGGGTTGCTAGCTACAAGGCTTATACAGTTGAGGGGAAAGTGAAGGGATCGTTCAAGAAGAGTTTTAGGTGGATCAAAGAGAGGTATACTCTCATGGTCTATGGTTATAGGTGAATGTATACATCTCTCTACTCGCTCTCGCTCTCTCTCTATATATATATATACGTGTATGTATCTTGTATGCCTTATTCTGGCTCTTGTTGATTGTTGGACTCAATATATATATAATTCTGAATCAAATTTTTGCTGATCAGAAACTGGCATTATGTAAAAATGGTGGATTGATGCTTACTTTCTGCAACCTTAATCGAGAATTTGTGGATTTCAATAGACGAATGATTTGATGGGCTACCAAAACCTTAGTTGATTTAGCCCTGTGAGGGATGAAACAGAAATGAGGCCTCATTTCTTGTTGTAGTTAAGCTGCTGTTCAGTTTAAGCATTGCAATCTATTCTCTCTAGTTTGATTTGCTCTAAAAGTGGAAGGTGTTGGTATCTTCTTGCCCTCTGGTTATGCTATATTGTCAGATTATGATGTTTTTTAAATCTTGTCAAGTTTAGTATCAGAATTCTGTACAGAAAATCTTTTTTACTTCTTTGTCCAAGATAGCTTACTTCTTGGAGTTCTTGTCTGTGGATTTTTTTTGACCTTTTACCTTTCTTGATCATGCAATGTGCCCTTTCTTGATCATGCAATGTGCGTAGAGCTAGAGGCGGAGCTAGAAAATTATGTAGAGGACAAATTTTTTTCGAAGGCATTAGATTTTTCCATAAAATAAATTACAAAGAACAACTAACAGCAATTAATAATAAATAAGATAAAATATCCCAATTTGAGCCCTCTATATAAGCTATTATTGAATAGAAGCTAAAGAGTTTTATACTTTTTTATTTTGTGTTGGAATATTGGAGAAATAGTTGTTCATTCATCCAAGTACATCATGACATCCTTCTAAGGAATATGCTAAACATGTACATCATGACATCCTTCTAAGGAATAGAAGCTAAAGAGTTTTCTTTTTTCTATCTTTTTGATAATGTGTTATCATGTTTAATATCTAGTAGAGATATGATATCTATTACATGTTGGTTATGGTTAAACATGTCATTCTCTAAAAAAAAAAAAATACAAAAAATTAACAAATCAATCCAACCAAATATTAGTAATTTTTTTTTGTTATAACAAATTAATGCAACATATGGTTTATATTATAACAATTAAAGCATTACATCGCACGAGAGTGAGACCACTACACTGCACGCAAACGGGACAACAACTTGTGTTAAAGAAAGTTTTTGAGTACTCAGCTTTGCCACTTAAACTATACCTTTAATAACTTAGAAGTTAATTGGCAAGAACTTTATTGATCCACAATTTTGCTATCTAACTCTTGGTCGTGCATTCTCATATGACAGTGACTACATATAGGCAAAAATTAAATATTTGGCCAAACCTTCATTATTATTATGTTATACTCGCCTCCTAAATTTTGAAATTTAGTTTTCCATAGCTCTTAAATTTCTGCAAAGAAGTCAAATGAAAAAATTACATTTTGGTATTACTAGAGGCTTCGTTGAAAAAGCACTCGACATAAAATAAGTGTAGAAATACATGAGTCTAACAAAAATAGAGCAAATGTACTTAGTTAAATAGAAATTAATATTTGCAGGCTTATTAAATATTTATTTCCTAAAGAATAAACCAAAACATTTCCCAACTCCAAAAAAAAGACCAAATAAAATAAATACTTTTTTTTTTAACTTGGAAAAATGAGAGCAGTGGAATTTGATTACTAAATCTTTCAGCTTATAAAAGAAGACTTTCACTACTTGGATGTCCTCGAAAGAACTTAGGTGGTATATACTAAAGAGGAAAACATTGTTGCCTTCATGGTAAAAAAAACATTTTTATTTGTCGAAATGTTTACATTTCACTTTTACCATATAAGGAAATGTACAACATTTTTACAAACATGAATTTGGTCAACAAACAAAAAAATGAAGCAATGCATTACAGTAAAACCTTAGCTTACAACTGTCAAAAGGAGCCAAAACTGGAAAAAAGAAGACTTGGCATGCAAATGAGACATTTACAAACTTATGAATTGAATAAAAGAAGAAATACTTAAGTTAGTTCCCTTATTGGAGAAGGTGCTTCTTGGCCTCTGCTTAGCCAAAATCCAACTCTTATCTCTCTGTCTTCCTCAGTGAGCTGCAGCTATGGGAGTCCTTGGACTGGGCAGTCCCATGTACGAAACTCTAGGAGAAAGTCGAAGCTTTGGACTAGGCCGGGGTGATGGGATCGGCCCATAGTTGGCAAGGCTTCCATTCGCCACCCTAGGTGAAAGATTCACTTGTTCAAGTGCTCGTGTTTGTAGCTCCGTGGGGTATTCCCTAACACACCCGATCCTCGGCCCAGCCCCCGTGCTCCACTTGCAGGACATACGCTTGGCAAAGTTGTATCCCAGCTTATCTTCGTGATCACGTAGTGGCTCCATTGATGGAACATCTTGATCGCGTGTGGTGGCATTTTCTTGTTGGCTGAGGTTGCTCTGTGATGCGTTCCATGAAATTGGCTCCACGAGGGCATCACTCATAACAGGAGGACGGTCATCATCAGTAGCGCATCTCTGCACCAGCACACGAAACACCAAAGTTTAGTATTTCATATTATATCATATCATCACAGCAAGTTGGAATTGATCGGAAAATGTGCTTCCGATATAATAGAGGCCGAAGATTTACCTTGACGTCTGAAAGATCGACAGAGTGCTCCTCGAGGAAGCTTATGAACTCATTGAAGTTTTCTTCTGTAGGAAGATAGTGACCACTGTAAGGCCAAATTGCCTGCAGATGATCAGCAGCATTGTTAGTTTACACGAAAAACCGCAGTGTTTATCACCTCTTGTTTTAGTTTTTTTACAACTATGTTTACCTCAAGAACACCACCATGAGCCACCAATCTTCCAGCAGCTGTGATAGCTCCTCCAGCCAAGAAACTCGAGTGCTGGAAAAGGCCCTTCTTCTTCTGCCCAATATACAGAGTTCTTGTCGTGCTAAGAACGAATATCCACTTTGATCCCTCGATGGTTTCCACCAAGACACCACTTGCTTTGTACATAAGCTTCCCATCCTCAACCAAGACCTCGTATGATTCCCTCTCCTTCTGTGAAACAGAATCACGAAGATACGGTTGAGTAAGTACAAGCCCGTCACCTCTAAACTCCGGATGCAATGTTATTTTGAGGATTCCTCAATGACTAGAGACTTACTGGTCCTAGATACGTAATGCATTGCTTTTGCAGATTGGTCCTTGGGCAATTCTCGAGATTTACTTCCTTCCCATCTCCAACATCCAGCCAGTAGAAGAAAGGCTGAGCGCTCTCACTCTTGAACCACACATCATAGTAGATATGCAAATTGTGTCCATAACGATGGCGTGGATCAATCTGTAGAGTTGGGATAAGATCAGAACCCTAACTCAACATTATGATATATGGGAATCATACTCTTATCAAGTTGACAAAATCAAATTATAGACAAAAAGCACCATGCATATATCAGAATTTCATAGATTCAAATCCAAAAACTTTTGTGTGAAGAAATGAAATTCATAGATGTCAAGACTTACAGCTTCAAGCCAGTGCTGAAGTGCCAGTTTTTGAGCCTTTTCATCCTTAGACAAACCCTTCCCCACCTGCAACACATCCAAACAATTAGCTCCAACACCAAATTTAGCAGAAGAAGAACAAAAATGATATAAAACACACACACACAGAGTCATGAAAGAATCAAAATATATGTTGCAAAATCCAAAATCCAACCTTGGCTGCTCTGGTGCGCGCTCTAGCCCAGCGCGAGACAGCAGTCTCCGGCTTCTCCACATTGAAGAACGACACAGAGCTCCGTTTCAAAGCTGCAAAGTCCAAGGCCTTCCACCTATACACATCAAGGAAACACCAGTCAGCTCAAATGATCAAAATACATAACATGAGAGGGCAACAAAAATGATCACCAAGTCATCAAGAAATACACACCATAGCTCCTCCACAACAACTGCGCAATCAGCAAGGTTTCGCCTAGTCCGGTAGCTCTTGTACACCTTCTGGAGCTTCACTGCGGCTGCATCCAGCTCGCTAACAGGGCGTGGAGAGAACATTATAGCAGGCTCAGGGAGATCAATCGAAGACACCAACTTATTAGCATCACCCTCAACTGCATCATCACCATCTGATTTCCTTATATCTTGAACTAAGTCCTTGAATGAAAGTGAGGTTTCAAGAACCAGTTTCACAGGCTCACAATTCATCAATTTTATTGAATTCTTCCTGCTCATGGTGTTGAGCCCTTTTGTTATGGTCATGGCCACAGATCCTGATTTCCCAAAACTGTTGGTTCTTAACTTTTTTGCACCCCCAAAATCAACACCAAAAGCCAAATTGAAAAGTCTATGGTTCACAGTTTCTTGCCAAGCTGAGACAAGTAATGAGAGAGACAATCCCATTAAATTCCAGTTCCCCACCTACAGCAATTGTGTGATAGACACATGTCAACAACAAGAACATTCAACCATAACTGAGTGCAGTAAATTACTACACCAAAAAAAGCATAGCCCCAAATTTTATCCAAACACAATATAATCATAGCTTGAGCAAAGACAACAACAACAAAAACAGCAGTCTTTACAATTAAACTACAATCTCTTACCAAAAATGGGATAACCCTCGGTTAATCTTGAAGTCCCTTTTGGTTTGAGAAGGTATATGTGTATATGGATATGCAAATATCTTTTCTTTTTGTGATATGTAGATGCAATTATGGTACCAACCTGACCTATATATATGTTTAGGAATATTGGGATTGAATATTGGAGTCAACTGAACCTTCAAATACGAATGAGCACGCGTGCAAGAAGGGGACTCTATTCTACAAGGGAGCTAGTTTGAATTCTTTCCCGAGTATCAAAATTTGACAGTGAGAAGTTTCTGAATATTTTCTTGAAATGGGAATGCGGAAAAAAGAGAAAATGGTGGGTCTGATTCAAAGATTTCTACCCACTTTCAAAACCACGAGGTTTGAGGCATTCAACGATTGGATTTTCAAGCACTCCGTTTTTCTTTGAAGTGGAAAAGTTTTCGCCTTTTTTGTCGCTGAAAACTCCAGCACTCGCAGCCAATATACGGAAAACATTTCAAAGTAGGCTATATATACACATAGATACAATCTTTGTGTTGTGTTGGGGGATATTGGTCAAAGAAAGTAAGCCTTAGGCTGCTTCCATGAAGAGTGATCCACGAACAAAAGAAATTCAGTTTCGAGAAAATACTTTTCCTGTTTAAATTATGATAGAGACAGAGTGAGAGATAATTTAGTTTTTTGTTGAGGTTTGGAAAAATAAACGTAAGAGGGTCAGGTCAACCACTAAATTTGTCCAGTTGCGCATGAACGTCGTCGTGACTCAAGAAACGCGCCAACACGGAACGACGACGTTAGATAGGTTTTCAGTTTTTGGGTATGCTTGTGTTTTGTTGGTTTGGCTACAAGTCATCTCACACCTTTCCATTTCAATGTACACTTAAAGTTTCATGATTGATATCTTGCTATTTTAATATGGTGGTTGAATGACAACGAAGGACGGCACGTCGGTAAGACTATAAGTTGAGAGCTCGAGTTACTCAGAGAATAAAGTGTATAAATGTATTTTTTTAATAATAATATTTAAAAATAAAAGATAGTATGATTAGATACTACATTCGACGCACACAATGACGAATCAAATGATATGTACGTTTTTTGTTTAGATATTTTGCGTGTGCGTGCACACATGCAATGCAAGAGATGTTTGATGGTAATTGAGTTTGTGAGTGAAGTGTGGAGTACTCCTTTTATGATAGTAAATTTTGTGAAAGTATATTTATTAGGAAAATCATTGTTTATATCCTACACTATTAGTCATTCAATAAAAATACCTTGAATTATTAATAATTATTATGTATAAAATATATTAATTTTAGAGATATTGGTCGGAAAAATCATGAACTTTGGCTGAAAACTAATCTTTAGTAATTTTTGGATTATTTATGTATTTATCATAATCGTCAATAGTTCATTGTTTTATTAAATCACCAATAATTTATGGTATGAAATGTAATTTAGCATTTTCTTGAATGATCTATGTGGGATATAATATGAAATTTCTTTGATTTGGGATATGTATTAGAAAATGGAAAAAGTATAATTAGCAGCCTAAAAGGTCGTATGTATTGATTATTGTTTTACAATTTTACTAATTAATTTCAGATATTCCTTTTCTAAATATAAGACTTCCTAATCTATAAATAGCATTCCAATGTTTAGATCGAGCCAGAGACAGTCAAAATAATAAATTTAAAAAATTAACCAATTCGTAAATATCAAATTCATATATAAATACTGGTTTTCTTATTTTAGTAAGTGGACTGAACTTTTTGTGCTTTGAATTATATTATTTGTCAATGTTTGCGGCGACTTGTAACTGTTTGAATTTACCAAATTATTATTTTAATATTTTATTCGTCCCACTAAAGATGTCATACTTTTCTTTTATGTTAGTCCCACAAAAAATGTTACATTTTTATATTTGAAAAAACAAATATACTAAAAAGCTCTTTCTATCTTATCATTAATACACCCAACAAATTTTTTTCTCATATTATTAATTTCTATTTGTTCATTAATACATTCAATAACTTTTTCTTTCATATTATTCGTTTCTATCTCATCATTAATACATCTAACAACTTCTTCTCTTTCTATTTAAATACTTTAAACAAAAGCTCATAAAATCTCGTGTCATCATAAAGTGTGACTGACATGTTTACCAGGACGACGGAGGGAGTATTACTTATTGAATTTTAAAGTTCAAAATGGTATACACTTTTATTATAAAGTAATCAATCAAAATTGATAATTAGTTATAACCATTAAATAAAACACAAGAAAATAAATTAGAAGAAAAAATGACCTACATACAAGTCCAACCAGCATTTATTATCAATGAATGTCTTATCCTTAAAATAAATAAAATATAATATTTCACTATGGTATTAGCCATCAACCTATAAGTGCCGTGTAAGACCAAATTTGATTTGTATGATAATGTATAAATATGAATTGTGTGAGTCTTATATCATATATTGTAGATTTTAGAGCTAAATGTTGCATAACTATTATTTTCGCAGTTTCTTCTTGCTTACAAGGAATGACATATGTAGCTGTCCTCAAACCTCCCGTATAGCCAACTCTGTATTGACTATTGAGTTAGGTCACCAGAGTCGAACTCTAGGGGTGAGCAAAATATCCGAAATCCGAATATTTGATACGAATTAAACCGAAATTTAAAATTTGCTTCGGATTTTCGGTTCGGTTCGGATTATATTTTTGAAAATTTTCGGATTTTCGGATCGGATTGTATATATCAAAAACCGAATAAATCTGAAATCTGAATTATATTTTTAGTAATATAATATATATACATATATATATATTCTAAGTAACACCTTCAATTTACACTCTTATTACATAAATATTGAAACATGATATTTTATATACTACCAACCTTATGGTATTAATTTAGAAAAATACTTTATAATTTTCAGACTTTTCAGATTTTCGAATTTCGGATTTTCGGATTTTTGTTAGGTTTTTTCGATTTGTTTATGCAATTTCGGATAATTCGGTTTGGTTCGGATTTAATTTTCAGAAAATTTTGGATTTTCAGATCAGTTCGGATCAGGCTAAAATCCGAACCGAAATCCGAATGTTCACCCCTATTAATACCTTCATACTACATGCGTCAACAAAATAACATGATTAAACTTGGTACTTTGAACTAAATTACTACTCTATTTTTATTTATTTTTACATTTTTTTGTCAATTTACATCAAACTTGGTTACCCCATATCCACGTTAGAATTCTGCCGACAGTTGGTTGGTCAAGATTCAAATTTTAATTATTTAAATAAGTTTGACCATCTATACATTTTGCAGCCCTAGCATTGTACGGCATCTTGACGTAATAAATTCCTCTATTTTCTCTCCAATTTTTGGGAATGAACAAAGGAAGGAAGACCTCTAACTCCATGCCCAAGTCAACGACTTTGCTTAAAATCTTCCAATATTCTCTATAATTTATGCTACACTCCAATACATGCTTACTTATAATATATATATATTTATGAAAAGAGTAGTGATAAATGTACATAAGTTGTACATAATCAGTTTATAAATATTGCGTAATTTATAATAAATTAATATATTACATATTTATCATTCTATCATAATTTAAGAAAAGCTTATCTTTTCTAAATTGAGATATTTGTAGATTTAAGAAAAAGATTAACTTTTCTAATATCTATATATTTATTTTCAAATCAAATTAAAAATTATATGTAAATTTATTATATGTGAATGTAAAGAATTGGAAAACATTTTGGACTATACGTTATTTTTTATGGCTCTGTTTGAAGAATCTATCAAATCAATTTTTCAATCATATATTTAAAAATATAATAAGGATAATTTAGTAAGGAAATAATATAATTAATAATAAAACCAATTTAAATAAAGCCGGTCTAGTTCAATTTAAAATTTAGGGATATTATGTATGTACAGTTTATATACATTTATCTTTTTCCTTATGGAAATTAGCAGCCACTATTTTCGATGCACATTTAATAAATTCATATTCCTATTATCGACAAAAAAAAAAGCAGTTATAACCATTAGTTAGTTTCAATAATTGATTAATAAATTAGAGGTGTGGACAAAAAAATCACGTAGAGACAAACAAGCACCTGGCCCCACATACACGATAAAATGTCACATTTAATAAAAATTAAGTGTCCATCAATAAATATCTCATTTCACTTTTACTATTTTTGATAAATGAATTTGATATTTCACTAACTCATTCTACTCACATTCCATTATAAAACTAATATATAAAAGTGAAACTCACATTGCACTAATTTTTTCCACTCACATCCATTCGCATTTCTTAAAATTCGTGCTAAAATCAAATGATATATTTTTATCATAGACAGAAGGTGTATAATACAAACATAACATCATATGTAAAGTATATGTCAGGTGAGACTGTTTCCACTATAGGTAATTTTAAGAAAAATAAAAGTCTATATAAAACTTCACACACACACACACACACACACACATATATATATATATATATATATAGAGTTGTATTCAAATAATAACTAGTTCTTAATGCATAACGCAGACCAAATCCTAACCATCCGAGTATTCAATCTAACCGTCGAAACTTTGACACGTGTACATCAATATTTATTATTTTAATTGGAGTAAGGGTTTTATGGTCATAACCATTAATTTCCTATAATTTCGAACAGCCCA
>JAYDZE010013454.1:0-10240 GCA_034509125.1 Monilaria moniliformis
CCTAATTCGCCACTTACGTCGAAAAACCCTAATCGAACGTTTCGTATTAAAAATAACCACTCTATCAAAACTCGTTCATACATCCGTTCGATCACATACGTACATCTTAAAGAGACCTATCACTAGGGATGTTACAATCTTGATTCATTTTATTAATTATCCACGGAGAATCGCCGAAAACCCCTATTCGGCGATCTTATCGCAGCAGAAATTCATAATTTTAACTAGGGCCGTTTTAGGGATATTACAACACATGTCCTCGTACTTGAACTGTTTACGTTCATCGTTGTAGAACACAGTGTTAGCCTGGTCCCAAATGTTGTCCCAACAATGGCTGCTCGACCATATTTATTCTAGGTTGTTGACGTAGTCGACAAATTTAGAGATCTCGAGCTACACCTGCCCCCAATGATCGTGGTCGCGTGCCCAGATCGGCTTCAACTCGTTGTATTTTCTCGCAATCCTCTCCCAAAATACACGGACCCTTTAACCGTTGCCAATCACTGGGTCTTCGGACACATCGACGCAGCACATTGCCAGTACTTTCGTCTCCTCCATGCCATATTTCTTCATGCCCTCCCGCACAGTAGGAGCAATATTCTTTCATTTCCCTTTCCCTTTCCCTTTCGCCGAAGTGGATGGTAGCACCTCGTCAATAGTATGCATCTCGTCAACATTGTAGTTCCTAACGTTGATCGCTGAGAAGTCGACGAGACTTTCATTCGAGTCCCTCACCAGAAAACATACAGAATTATCTGGTGTCATACTTTGGGGATTGTTGGGATCTCAACCCTTATTACGATAATGTTCTAGAAAATTGCTTTAAAATGTTGAATCCGTAGGAATTTCCCCGGAATTTGGATTCATATTGAAAGAAAAATCTAGATGCAGAATGAGAGTGTGAATGAGAGTTTGTTGGTGTGAAAATGAATGCATGAGTGTTCTCAATTTCTAGAAGCTATAATATCACAAGCAGACGAGTCCAAGTTTTGAGTGTGAACAACTGTTGTAGTTTGCAGATTAGTAGCTACCAATTTACAAGTAATTTAAGGGTTCCATTTTGGACATTTTGCAGAAGAGATGCATTAGAGCAGTGAGAGAACAAAATGCGGAAGAAATTGGTGAGAGAAGAGAAGACGATGCACATAGAATACAGTAAAAAGAAAATTATCGTCGAAAACCTAGGGTAATGGATTAGATGCGTGTGTAGTTACAATTTTATCCCTCTAGCGAAAATAGAATGAAAAATAGAAAAAAGTGTCGTGTTGAATTATCCACATGAACATAATAAATAGTGCATATGTGTACTATGTGCTATTGCGGCTTGGATCGTACCAGAACCCAATCCTATATATCAATATATATACATATATATTGGGGCAAGGATCTATTTCGGGGTAAAACCGGCGGAAATGACTCGTTGTTAAACAAGTCGACAAAAAACGTTCTACTGATGGATTTTAATCCACCGATGATTATCACCGAGGGACACCAGCCACTGGTAAAAGTTTGACGACATCGACATAATTTCTTCGAGGACTTCACCGGTGGATCCTTTCTGACGGTAAACATTTGTAGTCGCCATTGCATTTTTTCCGGGGAAATTTATGTCGGACTATATCTGCCGCTAATATGGGCGGATATTTATGCCGGACTATATCCGCCGGTATTAGCGGCGGATATTGTCCGCAGGTAATACCGGCAAATAGAGTCCGACGATAAATTGTTATAGTCGATATTTTGTTTTTTCCATCTGATTCAGTCAGCCGATATTTTCTATTTTCAGAATATGGATTTTTTTATTTGTTTGTTTACCCAATTACGACCACTTGTTTCAACCAATCGGCAAAGCAATACAATCTGATTTTTCTGAGCGAAAAGAACAATGCATAAAATCCAAATTTGTGTTTGCTTAAGTAATTACAAGTTTGATTACCTGTTAAAGTTCTAATAGTTACTAAAAGCAATTAACAGCAGAAAAGGGTCAGATTTCTACCGAGTCGTCGTCAGGCCGGGCAGCAGAGTACATCGACTGGTGGGACTGATGTTGGGTCATGAACTACTGCATCATCTGATGTATCGCCCTCATATCATCCTCGAGCTTCATTATTTGCTCGCACTTAGACTGAATTTCCCGGCACATCTAAGGCTCCAATTCAGTCTGAATTTCCTGGCGCATCTCAGCCTGCCACTCGACATGGTATTGTCGACTGGTCGCTCCTGAACTCTGTGTGGAGGCAGATGTTTCCACGAGGCTCAGTCCCATGATTCTTGTTCCGATCATCCTCTTCTTCTTTTCGAGGCGACCTCCCACAAGATCATTGATAAATATCTCAGTCAGATTGGCGCCATCGCCCTTGCTCTCAACAATTTCCCTCACCTTAGCCTAATTATTAAAAATGACAATAAATGTTATATGAATAAACAATTGAATATATATATATATATATATATATATATATATATATATTAATGTTATATAATTCAACTCACATCTATATCTGCAGTCTTCTTATATATGTATTCCCCGTCTTTTTTCATGTGTAGTGCTTGGAACATGTCATATGTACACTCACTAGAAGACTGCCCTTTCCGCCGCCTATTTATCAATATATAATAAAGAAAAAATTAGCATAAATAATGAATATAACATTTACCATCTTCTGAGCTCTAATTGGAACAGACACCGAGCATCCCCGATGTTTGCTGATTCCAATGCCAGGTCCATCTGGCTCAGAATATCTGGCATTTCTTGCAATTTTTGACTTTGTAATGACTTATGTTTACTCCAGTACGTGATTAATCCATCCCACATTTCTTTCGGCTTGTAACCCGGCCTCCCTCGATTCAGTGTCATATTTTTTATATCGTTAATGAAGCCGGAGAATCTAATTGCAGCCATATTGCCCCAAAGAGACCGCACCTCACTCTCTCATTTAAAAATGTGAAAGATGAGAATGAGATCAAACTGACGTGTGTTAGAAATTCTTGTCATCATCTAATGATTACGTAGCGAAAAACAACAGATAAAAACAACAAATCTAGATTAATAACTTAAATTCATATGTTGAGCAGTTAAATCACAACAATTAGAAAAACTTACTTGTTGTGCAATCTCTTAGACATTTGATTGGGTTCTGCGGATGAATTTATGACTATCGATATCCACGTGCACTTTTGATCCGATGCATGAACAATTCTAGGCACAGCAGCTCAACACAGAAAAGCTAGAAAATCTGTGATGAACCTCTCGTATTTTAACTGACAAAATAATGGTTTTCCTCACATTCTCTCTTTTCTGTATTCTAAAAATAAGTGAACTGAATTATCTGCAATAGAGAAATATGTGCTAATAGCATTAACATGCCCTGGGCATGTGGACTTACTATCTTTTGTTTGCTTTAATTAATTAATAAGTTCAACTATTAATTACCAAAGTCATATCCAATATATATCCTAATCTAGTCCATATATCTTTCAATCTCCCACTTAGACTAGTATTAGATATAATACGAAGCTCCAACATTGTACCTTTCAGCAGATCAATAGTACGCATAAAGTGTGACTCTCTAGGCCCCCATTATTGACGATGATTCAATCAAATGCTGCATAAAACTCCTATATTGCGCTGTGTAGCGAACTCAATATATGAAGGATGTTTACGTGAATTTGGTAAAACAAGCCTTTATATGAAGTTTATGTAATATCTTTTCATTCACGAACCACTCAATTGAGCATAGGATCTGCCATGTGTCTATCCAAATAGCGCAATCACTTTATCTCATCTATATTATACGACTCATTCGATCATATTCAATTACTTTAATTGAATATATATTTGCATTGATGAACGACTTAATTGTCATACAATATAGAGAATTGAGTTCTTTTGAAATTCCATTCGAGGAATCAATCTCATTCTTGCATCAACTACCATTTTCATTTGCCTCATGATGTGCCCAACACAAGTCCGTGTCTTTATCATTCGAGGGGAGGCAAAGCGTTGTACAAGGTCAAAGCACACCATTCAACAAACAAAATGTGTAACGATCTCAGGTCAAAGTACTATCACATACTCCACATACTAATAAACTATAGACATTGAACAAACAATTTAATAGTAGGGTATACCAATACTCTCCAAAGTATCTATGTGTTCATCACGGATATCGAATATCTCCTAGTTGTGAGAACCACTACATTCTCTAAGACTGTGATGCAAACTACATGCTGACCTGTGACATATCATCAATATCTCATTCTTGATGATCATTGGTTATTACTATTTTAGAATTACATTATATCTTTAGTGCCTCATATCACAAATGGCAGTCATAATTAAAAGAAACAGATGTAAGAATAATTGCAAACAATCAAAATAATTATTCTAATAAATGCACAAAATCCATAGAAAATCAATCTATCATAAAATGTGATCAAGTAAGGATTACTCAATACAATTATTTTTAGGACATACAAACTAAACTCTCACTGATTCAAAGTCAACTACCAACATGCCTAACACCCAAGCTCTCAAAGTGTTGGTTGTGTTTTGCTATACATAACGGCTTAGTGAACTGATCAGTCAAGTTATCATTAGTGAGTACTCTTAATAATTTAACATTACCTATTTCTATTGTTTCTTATATCAGATGATATCTCCAGGGAACATGCTTGTTTCTGTTCATTGCACTCGGTTCCTATGCTTGCGCAACCGCACCAGTGTTGTCACAATACAACAGTTTTGTACTGGCACTTGGAATGACACCCAGTTCATTTACGAACTCCAACAAAGCAACGACTTCTTTGGCATCTTTATATGCAACAATATACTCAGCTTCTATGGTAGAATCGACAATTATACTATGTTTGGAACTATTCCAACTCACTACACCACCACTAAGGATGATAATATATCTAAACTGAGACTTATAGTCATCATGGTCTGTTTGGAAGCTAGCATCAGTATACCCAGTAATTGATAGCTTTGGCTGCCCACCGTAGATTAATAAGTATTCTTTAGTCCGTCTAAGATACTTAAGAATAGTCTTAACAGTTTTTTGATGTTCCTCACTGGGATTTTGCTGAAATCTACTTGTCGTGCTAAGTGCATAGGCCACATCTGGCTTAGTGCAAATCATGGCGTACATAATTGATTATATAGGCGAAGCGTATGATATCTTTCTCATGTAACTCATTTCTTTATCATTAAAAGGGCAACCATTCTTAGACAATATAATACCATGTTCCATGGGCAGAAATCATTTATTGTGATTCTCTATTGAGAAGCGTCTTAGTAATTTTTCTATGTATGTGGATTGTGATAATCTCAACAACCTATTTGGTCTATCTCAAAAGATCTTTATACCAAGGATGTAGGAAGCATCACCTAGATTCTTCATCATGAAGGGACTAGACAACCAATCTTTCATGGATTGCATCATAGAATGAGTACTACCCGTAATCAAAATGTCATCGACATATATAACAAGGTAGATTACGTTTCCATTCTCGCGCTTACTATAAACGCATGGATCCTTTTTGCTTCTGACAAAATCAAATGTTTTAATAGCCTTGTCAAAACAAATATTCCAACTCCTCCATACTTGTTTAAGTTCATACATGGACTTTTTTAGCTTACACATTGCATATGACATTTCTTTTGATATAAAACCTTCAGACTGTGTCGTATACACGTCACCCTCGAGTTCTCAATTGAGAAACGGTTTTCACATCCATTTGTCAAATGTCAAAGTCATAGTATGCAGGTAATGCAAGCAACATCTTAATGGACTTGATCTTAGCGACCGACAAAAATGTTTCATTGTAGTTAATGCCTTCGCGCTAACTATAACCCTTTGCAACTAACCTAGCCTTGTAGGTTTGTACTTTGCCATCTGCATCTATCTTCTTTTTGAAGATCCATTTGCAGCATATGGGCGAACCTCGTTTGACAAGTCAACTAGTTCCCAGACTAGATTGAAGTACATCGAGTCCATTTAAGATATTAATGCATCTATCAATTTTCTCGGTCGGTGTCTAACATCGCTTCGGTATAAGTCCTAGGTTCATCATCATCTGAATCATCAACTTCAGCATCTTGGTTCTCAACCATTAGATTCAGTCTTTCAAGTGCATGACGATTTCTTTGAGGTCTATGGAGTTGGTTTTGCACTGGTGCATGCTGTTTATTCTTAATATGAGGAGGTTTTGTATTGACTGTTTCAACATTCGGGATATTCTCAGAGATTTCACTATGATCTTCATGAGGTGGGGTTGATGCAATTATTGTATCGTTTTGTATTTGATGCATTTCATTGCTTTGAGGTGACCCTCTAAGGGTCCCTTTAAGAGTTATTTCCCCTTCCAATAGATCATCAAAAACTCTCTCTTAGTTCTGGTCCACACCATTGGACATATTCTCATCCTCTATATTAGCTTGTGCTTCTTAAATTTCTTGAAGATGTGACCTTGTTCCTTGGAGATGTAAACATATTCAAGAAACATCACATTTCAAGAGATTATCACATTGTGATCTCTAGGATAGTAGACTTCATATCCTCTAGTTTGCTTAGGATATCTCATAAGATAACATTTCTCATTTTTGGTTTCCAACTTATCAGTCATCATTTTCTTAACAAAAGTAGGACAACCCCAGATCCGTATATAGTTAAAACTAGCCTTATGACCATACCATAACTCATATGGTGTTTTCTCGACTGATTTTGAAGGAACTCTATTTAGAATATGAATAGTAGTTTGTAAGGCATGTCACAAATGAATAAAGGGAGACTAGCGAAACTCATCATGGACCGAACCATATCTAATAATGTTCAGATTTTCCTCTTGGATACTCCATTCATTTGTGGAGTACCCGGATGTGTCCAGTCTAACCGGATCGAATGTAATTTCAGGTAGTCAAGAAATTCTCGGCTTAAGTATCCCCTTTCTCGATCTGATCGAATAGTTTTGATACTTTTCTCAAGTTGTTTCTTGATTTCACACTTAAACTCTTTAAATTTTTCAAATGCCTAAGATTTGTGTTTCATCAAATACACATATCCATACCTTGAAAATTCATCAGTAAAAGTGATGATGTACGAATAACCACCTCTTGCTTAAGTTTGAAACGGTCCACACACATTTTTGTGAATCAACTCCAGCACATCCTTAGCACGCAACCATTTTCTCGAAAAGTGGTTTACTTGTCATTTTTCCTTTGAGACTGTATTCACAAGCACCATAAGATTCAAAAATCAAATTATGTGAGATAGTCTAACTTTCTCAATCTTGCTATTCTTTTCTCATTTATATGACCAAATCTACAATGCCATAGATAAGTAGCATCATTTGTACTACAGATCTTAGGTCTTTTGTTCTGAACATTGAGAATATTTCGTTCGCATTTAAACATATATAATTCATTCAAAAGAGAGGCATTTCCATAAAACACTCCATTAAGATAAAAACGAGCATTTGTTGTTTAAAAAATGGAAGGAAAAACATTCAATGTCTAAGATTTAGAAAGATGAGATCAGGCGTGTATTGGATTAGGAAGATGACTCAAGATTTAGACTCTTAAGATGCATAAATTAAGATGGTATTGCAATTGAAATAGTTCAAAATTAGTCATGTAAAGATTATAAATTCAGAAGAATGTTGTGATGTTCTCGATAATATTAATAAAATTTTAAAAATAGTCAAAACTAATCGGCAGTTGATTCCGGCGGTGTGCGGGTTAGAGGAAGGGACGGCGGCGTGCGGGCTGGAGAAAGGGGTGGCGAAGCGCAGGAGGGGACGATGCAGGCACGAGCTCGACGAGGGGATGGCGGCTCGCAGACCGGAGGAAAGGAGGCGACACGAGGTCGGGATGGCGGCGGCTAGTTTCTGCGTTGTGACAGACTGGTCGGAGGAGGCACGGCACAGTACGGGAACGAAGAGTGAGAAAGAGAGGAAAACGACGAAAGGTTGTGTGGGCAGGGAGAGAAGAAAGAAAATAACCTAATTATTCTAATTGACAAATCACCGGCAGATTTGTGGGGAAAACATCCACCGGTAATAAAAACTGTAATTTATATTTTTTATAATATAGATATCTACGGATAAACTTTACTAGCGGAATGTGTCCGCCTGTAATACCGACAGATCACTATTCACCGATATACTATTCAGATCAGGTTGCCAAACAAAAAGTACCGGGGGGATGCCGTCGTCGGTGTTTTCGACGGATAGGTATCTGCCGGTAAGTTTTTTTTATTTTCTTCCCACACTCGTTGTTTAATTTTTTCCGGCTACTTTACCAGCGGACAGTTATCCATCGGTAAGTTTTTAAAATAATTTATTTCACCAAATAATTACTACGTCGTCAAACTCTATCCGCTTGTGTTACCGGCAGCCTACGATTCCGCTAGTAATGTTTGCCGCTATTTTGGCACGTAACACATGGCGCCAAAAGCCGTCGGAAATCCGACGATGACATGCCGATAATAGTAATAGCGGATTATCTGCCGTTTATCCACCGAAGATTAGTGATAGAAAAAGATCCGCCGATAAATCGCATGTGTTTTGTCGTGTGAACTCGATAGAGGTATGAAAATACAAATCCAAACGTACGGGTAAAATTGTCATTCCTAATATTTCAAAAACTCATTAGCTTTTAAGCACATTATAAGAAGCTTAGTCGAACACCCTAAAAAATTATAAGTATATCTAGCTCTATGAAGACAAACTTACAAAAATATACAACACGATGTTCAGAACAAGTTAAACCACTACAATATGTTCAACTCAAGGCACCTAGAAAGCAACTAATGCATATTCAACTAATAATAACTCAAAATCCTTGAATGATCAATGATATATGATCATATCATTCATCTTCATCTTCTACATCTTCAAAATCTTCCTCCTCCTCATCGGACTCACCTTCTTCCTCCTCCAAGTTTTCATCATCCATGACGAAGCCCCCTAATGTCTCGTCATCTTCATCTTCATCTTCATTGTCCTCATCTTCTTCTTCATTATCAACAACCCTATCCTCCGTTCTTGTTGAGCTCATCTTACCACGACGATCCTTGGACCTTGTCACGTATTTCGCACTTGGCGCCTTTCTTGATTTGTCCATCAACACCTCCTCATCTTCACTTTCCCCGCTCCACTCATCATCAACATCATCATTATCTACTCCTCTCTTCCTCTTCCACTTCACTTTCTTCCCCTCATCATCTTCTCCATTTCTCCCTTCTTCCTCAACAAACCAATCCCAATTCTTGATATCATGCATCATTTTCTTCGGATATCCATCAAACTCGTGCCCTTTAACCACAAAACCAAATTCTACAACAAAATGTATCGAAATGAGCTAATTCACTCACCCAACTCAACAAATTTTGACCTTTAACATCAAAACCAAACATCAATTAAGCTACTGTTCAACAATCAACTACTTCAACACTACTAAATTAAATAAGCAGTTAGTTCATGGAAAAAGAACAAACCTTTAACAGGATCCAGACCAGAAATATCAAACCCCAATTGGTCTAAATCGTCAACTCCCTCAAAGCCAGAATCACTCTCCAGTTTCCCAGCCAATTCGCTCTCTGCGGCATTTCTGCGAACACCCTCCGCGCCATCCTCAATTCTTCTCACCGAGTACCAAACGGGATTCTTTCCCGAAACACACAACTTGTCGCCATTTCTCACCTCACCCCTCTCGAAACTCCGGAAAATCTTGACTTCGCTATCTTTGTGTACGTAGATCGGATTTCTCCCGAGGACTTCGAATTGCAGGCGGGTTTCCTCGTCGTTCATAGGTTCGGCGACGGAGAGCGAGAGGTGGCGCCGAGAAATCGTTTTGTCCGAGGAATCGAGGCCGTGTGCCCGCCCAATTTCGTGGCTTTGACCCGGTCGGATTCGGGTCGGGGCTTCGTTTCCGGTTATGACTTCCATTGAAGGAAGCGGTGAGATTCTGATTTCTGGATGAATCGTTTAGCGGCAAAAAGTTTGCATTGGGGGCAAAAAATGTCATTTCAACTAAAAATGTGCTCTCTTTATTTTTTGATTGAATGAGTAATAAATAAAGGGATAATTGCCATTTAAATCATAAATTTTTGTTGACTTTTGGTCAATAGCATAACTTTTGAAACTGGAACATAAAATCACAGCTTTTAACATTTTCTCAATTATCCCATATATCAAAATTCTAGTGAAATTGATGGTGACGTTCAGCCGGAATTTCCAA
>JAYDZE010013465.1:0-10239 GCA_034509125.1 Monilaria moniliformis
GAAACGATGTTTTTGAGAAAAATGTTATTTTAAGAAAGGGGAAATTGTTCCCATATGAGAAAGAACTTCGAATTCGATTGTGAAAATCAAAGAAGTTAAAAGAAAAGAGAATGTGATGCTCATTAAGCAAGAAAGTTTCAAGTAAAGGAATGATTGGTTCCCTCAATCAAGAAGTTATGAATTTTCTTTCGAAATAAGGATCTTTTCTGTTTTCAAAGTAGAAAATGTTTGTGAAAATTTTAAAAGTTGCCCTGAATCACCTTGCAAGTAAAGATAATAACAGGTCTCACGATGACGTAGAATGCTTTAAGTATTACGCTTCCCTTCTAGAACATAGTTGGGGTCGAACATAGAATGAAAACTATGATTTTATCGCTTTCCCGAGCGATGAAACAAATAAATAAATACGTATAAGAGCACAAGAAGTTATGATCCCCTTTTATAAGATATCTTGAACATGATATAAGTTTCGCAGCCATAGAATTTAGGATTTCTTTGTTAGGTTTTAGAAACCTGGTATTAGATCTTCCTTTGTAGATGACATGTACGATTAGGACGGCTAAGAAACGGACGACGCCCCGATTGAGTCCTGCGAGTATTATTCGGGAATATCAGACCTATGCCTCGTGTTATGGAGATGACCCCGAGACTGGATGCACCTTACCATCCACGCTAGATTCTCTTAGCACCGGCTTCACACTCTGTTACTCAGATCTCGCGCACGCCGGTGACAGTCCTGGGACGTCGTGGTAGGGACGACTTCGAAACAGGACCCTCCAGTAGAGGCTAGACCACAACCTCCACCCAGAGCTTTGCAAATACGGGCACTCTCGTCTGATTCACTACTCATGCTTTTCTTTCTTGAACTACTATGCATAACTCATAAGAATGTTAAAAATTCCACATATCATCATAAGCAACTCAAACTTCCTTCATTCATAATAAGAATCTAGTACACCATCGGCACCAAATCACAAAAAAATAAGACCCACATAACGATAGCAAGACAAGTGCAATCAAGACACCAACACAAGAAATGAAAAACAGAAAAAAAAACAGACCAAATACACCGGTGACACCCCCCCAAAATTATTCAATGCACTGCAAAGAATAAGTTTGAAAGAGAGGTAACTTTGGTAACAAACCTTTATTACGGAGGAGCGGGTGGAGGGTACAAGTTCCAAGTGTTGAACCGTTTTTACATGCTTATGAGCATGTGCTCAAACCGGTCCATGCGTTCAGTTTCACTTCGCTGGTAGCCCTCGAAGATGTCGAACTGCTCGTTAAGCCGATTGAAGTTGTTGTTGATTTGGTTGAAGTTTTGGGTTATAGTGATCTCAAGGTAGGGGTGTCAAATCGGGTATCCGTGGGTACCCAATCCGAAATTTCGGGTACCCGCACCCGAAATAATGAAAAAAGCGGCACCTGAACCCGACCCGATATAGAAATCGGGTATCTGGAATACCCGACTCGGGTATCCGCATCCGAGCAATCGGGTACCCGAAATACCCGATTGTTTTTTAATTTCTAAAGATTATTTATATGTATACTCCTGCATACAGGAGTTTTACTGCATAGTTTGCATGCTTCAAAAAGCATTTGTTTGCGAGATTGAAGAAAAAAAAATCAAATGAAGATCAAAACCAAGAGCATCACAAATTCACAATGCAACAAATAAACAACTACTGCATAATTGAGAAGCCTAATTGAAGAAAAGTATCAACTATAGCGACATTTGATCAACTCTTTGAACTATGTAAAAGTAGTCGAAGATAGTTTACTATACAAGCAACGTAAAGTGCTGAGGGAAGACGAAGATACAAACTATATGAGCAAAAAACAAAACTGTGTTGCATAACAAACAAGTCGTAGGGAGTTTTGAGGATTTTTCACAAACAGTATAAACAACCACAATCATCAAACATAAATAAATAAATAAAGGGCCTTCGAATTTTCAAAATTTTAGGCTAGTGATTGTTGCTTCCAAGCAAGTAACTAGTATTGGAGAAAATAAAAAGAATTCAAATCTTAGTTGCTAATGTATCCAGGCAGCAAGAATAGTGATTTGGTTGATTAAAAAGGCGCAAACTTTAGTCATATAGACATCAAATACATACGAAGAATTTGAACACAATACACGAACAGAATTTGCAATTGCAATCGTGAAACTTACCAAAAGAAAAATAGAATGGTTCAAGATTTATGCAGAAACAGTGAGCATTACTTCCGACCTTCCACCGAATCAATGCTCATTCAGTAACAAGATTTATGCAGAAACAATGAGCATTACTTCCAACGATGTTATATATATGTGTGTAGAGACAAAGATTAATGAGAAAACTGAAAAAACTAAGAATCAAATCAGTACATGCATACTCCGAAAACTAAAATTCGAGAATAAAAAAAGGCAATGAAAAGATCTGCAAACTACAATATCTCTTAAAAAGGCGTGCCAACGTCTCCAGACGGTAGGGACTGGGCGGAGAGAGGGAGAGAGACAGTGGGGGCGTGGAAGACTCATGGAGGTTGTGGTTGCAGGAGGCTCGCGGTAGCGGTGGTCGAGAATAGGTCGCGGGTGGTGGGCCTGGTCTGGTGGTTCTCGGAGTCGCGGTGGAGGCGAACTGGAGAAGTCGTCCGGAGGCTGGTGACGGAGATGACGAGGTTTGAGAGAGTACAAATTGAGAGAGAGAGAACAGAGAGTGATTGAATTTGAGTGTGTGAGACAGTATTCTTGCACCAACTACTAAGCCAAAATTAGGGCCCCTAATTAAAATCAATTTCAATCAGTTAATTAATCGGGTATTCGGGTATTACCCGATACCAGATAAAAATATATCACAAATACCCGATCCCGTACCCGAACCCGTAATATTGAATAATGGATACCCGATACCCGTCGGGATCGGGTATACCAGATACTCGGTACCTGTATTTACAGCCCTATCTCAAGGTGGGCCAACAGCTTCGCCATCGAAATATCCTTTTCCTCTTAGTCCGGTTGCCGCCTTCTTCTCCATCTCCTATTGGAAGGGCCGAATTTGTCGAGATTGGGCATGCGGTGCTTGCAGTTGTGGCGGTGGTGATGCTGGTCGTTCCGGCTCGGGCATCTGAAGTGGAACATGAGGATGGAACCTAGGGTTGGCCTACGGTAAGTTGGGAGGGTGATCTGCCACCAACTGTCAATGTACATCCTCGTTCATCCTCCAGTTTAAGTGCCACCCACGGACATAGATGTTAATAGGGTCTGGAAATGGAAAGTGGTACCCCGCTTTTTGGAGGATGAAACCTTGGAAGCTCCGATCTATATTGATGAATTTGATCTGCTTCAAGACTTCCAAGGTTAAGGTCTTCTATCCCATGTCCTTGATGAAATCTTCTACATCGATTCCACAGTCGAGGTCCAAAGATGTGATGATTCCCTGCAGGAAATTGTGCCTGATGTCTTCCTCGCTTGCCTCTCCAGGTGCTTGATGATGAAGTGTCCTATATCGAGACAACGCCCATTCAAGATGTTCCATATTAGAAACACTTCATCGCTTTGGACGCTACCCATTTTGAAGCGAGCAAAGGGTAGGTAGACACATGCTTTATGGAGAAAGCGAAGCACCGAGTTGCAAATCTGAGACCCTTTAGCTCGAGCGGGAATGAATCTCTCATTTGGTTTGTTGTTACCTGAAAAAGAGCCATATCAATACCTTACTAATGCCAAATCAAAGGAATAAACAATTTGCTACCAATCATATAAAGTTTATGCCGAATCACACTCGGAAGCAATATCGCTACCTTCATGAACATTTCCCCCCCCCAAACATTATACTAAGTGACTACTATGGTCTACCCCCCATCATATAAACAATCTTCCGATAAATAGTTTGATCATTCAAAAGCATCAATATGAAACAAATGAAACACTTGCATTTGAATGAACAATAAATATCACTAAAGTCACACATATAGATAAATTGGAAATCTAGGAAGCACTATTTCACCCATAATCATATCCTTAGCAATAAAAACCTCATCTATAATGTAGAAGACGCAACAGGAAACACCACGTGCACATTTAAAGTGAATTCTCATAACGCACATCATGCCTATTAAGTGTTTGATGAATTGTCCCAACCAAATTACAAGACAGCAAACCATCACGAGAAATAAATGTACCATAACAATGCTCCAACAACATCTTAGCAACACAAAACAACCACATAGAGAAGAAATAACATACCTTGGGGATGGGTTTTAGTCCAAACGAGAAAAACTCCTCTAGTTCTTGGAGCAAAAATGGTAAAAAAACAAAAAAAAATTGATGGGTTAAAAGTTGGAATTTATGGATTAAAGATGTTGGGTGAGTGAAATGTTGTGTGATTGTGAAAGAACTTGTGGAAGAAAATGAGTTGAAATAAAAAATTTGAAAAAGGGGCGTGGGTTAGGACTTGAGAAATAATGAATTTGGGGAAAAAACGAGGGAGAAGAAGAAATTCGCGTGTTTTAAAAAATTGTCCACGAGCTTCACCCTGCCGGGTGGAATTTTTTTTAAATATACCCGGCCGAGTGAATTTACCTGTAATCCATTTCTATTTCTTCTTTTGACCTGAACGGGTGAAATTTATAGCTCCCATCCACTCGGTCGGGTGGAAGTTCCTAACTTCCAACTCCTTAACCGTACCTGACCAGGCCGGGTGAAATTTTTGTGTGCTACCCACATTCGAGTAAATCTCTCTGTAATTCCATTTCGTCAGCTTTTTTGACCCAATCAAGTGTGTCTTTCTTCCACACTTCACCCGATTGGGTGGAACCTCGTGCTTTTCAATTTCTTCCACCTTTGAGACCTTATACTTCTTTCTCTTCCCTTCCAGAAGAAACAACCAAAACTAGTGAAACCCAATTCAACAAGAAATTGTCGGGGGATGGAATTGAGCAAAGAAAACCTCGACTTATTGAAAAAAAATGAAACAAAATTGATAGGATTTGAATTTGCTAAAGTCGTTGGAATTAAGAAACAAACTTAACCTATCAATAATACTTATAACTTTCTCACTTTCCACTATACTACTGAATTAGTATAGGGCAAGTAAGGTGTCGAACCCACGAGGAATGCGAATTTCGTTGCATGTTTTACTATACCCAAGAGGGGTCGGCGATGCCACGACGCCTAAAACCGTTGTGATTGAAGAGAAATACAGAAAATAAACTAACTATGAAGAGTGGGAAACTAATTATCCTATCATACTAAAATCAAGAAAATTAACAAACATAGTTACGGAAACAAGCTGGGCAATTTGAAATTGAGGAAACAAACTGGCAACTTGAATGTATAAGAAACAAAACTACTTCTAACTAAAAGCGTGGAAAACACAACAAAAACTAAATTGAAAGCAACAAAGCAGTGGCAAGAGAAACATGTTCAAACTGAGCAGGTTGAAAAGCAGGAAAATAGACTAGGCAGCTTAAAGGTGAAAACACGTAGCTAAAACTGAACTAATTTTCGGAATTCGCAAAACATATTGTATTTACTCCTCCTTTCGTTTCCCCTTTTTTTCAAACCAAACAAACAAAGATGAACATCAGATTCTAACTTAAAAGCAACATCCCCAAATTAAAAGCAAAATGTACTTGGTCAACTTACCTATTTTGGAAGTAAACAAACTAGCTTTACACTAGAGAATGGAGTGGAGGAATAAAATAGTCTAACTAAGGAAATTTGGTTAGAAAATTGCAGAAAACTTGCAGGAAGGAAAATGCATCAGGTGCACCACTCTTACCAACTTTGGTTGAATAAAACATAAACAAAAGAGAGAAAATCAACACCTTAAATTACATTCCATTTAGACTAACACTTGCAGCTCTTTGAATGAGATTAAAAACCTTAAACAATGCAACTATGAAACTAGCAATAAGATTCACACCAAATAAAATTAGATCTACAAATAAGCAAGCAAATAGACATGAATTTAAGTGATCGAAAACATGCATTAACCAAGATTTTAGCTAGATTGACAAGGATTTTACAAAAGCCACTAAAACCATTGAAAAACAAGTTAAACTTACCAGAATTCTAGCTAAGCTAACTAGAAAAATCAAATCCAACAAATGAGAATTATGGTTTTCACAATAATCCAAACGAAAGCAACAAAAGATTAAGTGTTCAAATGAAAAGATAAAAATGCAATGAGATGGTGTTCTTGTTCCCAAATCAGCTCTCAACAAGGTGTAACAGTTTCTTCTTCCTCTGCCTATCCCATTGTGGCAGATGAGGTGTTTTTCCCTAAAAAAATAGCTGATCTCCTCACCCCCAAAGTGTTAGTATGTGAGTGTTTTTGGGGTGAGTGTTGTTGGTAAAAGTATTGTGTCCCCCCTTTCTATTTCTCTCATCTTTCATTTTATAGTTTGGCTAGGAGTAGTTTGCAGCTAGGTTTTTCTACCTCTTTCATCCTCCTTGTTAGACAATTGTGCCCCTGGCCGCAGCTGGTAGCGCCATCTCACTGTTTTCTGTCGGGACCACTTTGTCCTGTAAGTGCTGCCTCGGCTAGACCTTCAAGCTGGGGGAGTTTGAGGCCTTCTGGGCAGTTTGTATGCATATCTAACTTTTCTGCTCTTTTTTTTTCTTCGTTCGTACACATTTCTCATCCTCCATTGGCACTTCCACTCAGCTCTTGCTTCTTCCCATTTCCTGCACCAAATCACCTATCTAGTGTAGATAATATGTTTATTTATAGCTCAATTCAATCCCTAATATAAGCAACATTTTACACTTATCAAAAATTAAAAACCCGTTGGGTTGCCTCCCAACCATCGCCTTTGTTTGTAGTCGTTAGCTCGACTTAGTCCACTTTTACACTTGTGGGTCTGAAAGTGGAATGAAATCTCGTGGCTCTCTCTTGCTATCTTCAGTTCCAATGTAAGTCTTCAATCTTTGACCATTCACCTTCCAAGTTTCTTGTGTTTTTGGGTCTTGAATGTCAATTGCACCAAATGGATACACATTATGGACAACATATGGCCCCCACCACTTCAACTTGAGCTTTCCTGGGAATAGCTTGAGCCTCGAGTTATACAAGAGGATCATATGTCCTTCATGAAATTGCTTTTGCCTAATTGTTTTATCATGGATTTTCTTAGCTCGCTGCTTGTACAAATCGACACTCTGATAAGCATTTAATCTGAATTTCATCCATCTCGTTTAAGTCCAAGACTCTTTTTCCAGGGGCAGTCTCATAATCCAAGCTTAATCTTTGTAAAGCCCAAAATGCTTTATGTTCAAGCTCTACCGGTAAGTGACATGCCTTGGAACACTAGCTTATAGGGCGATGTACCAATCAGAGTTTTATAGGTGGTTCTATAAGCCCACAATGCATCATCCAATCTCTTAGCCCAATCCTTGCGCGGTGAGTTAAATATTTTCTCCAAAATCCTCTTGATCATCCTATTTGATACTTCCACTTGACCACTCGTTTGAGGAAGATATAGGGTGGTGACTTTATGCTGGACATCATACTTGCTTAGGAGCTTTGCAAACAACTTATTGCAAAAATGTGTACCTACATCGCTAATAATAGCTCGTGGTAGCAGTTGAATATATTTTTCTTGATGAAGTTCAGTACTACTTTGACATCATTCATTGGAAACACTACTACTTCCACCCATTTGGAGAAATAATCGACGGCCACAAGAATGTATTGTTGACCATTTGACTTGGAAAAGAGTCCCATGAAGTCAAAATTCCCCACACATCAAACAACTCTAATTCGTGGATATTGTTCATGAGCATTTCATTCCTCCATGAGATACTACCGGATCTTTGGCACCTATCACACTTCTCCACGTAGGATTTAGTGTCTTTGAAAATAGTGGGCCAAAAGAATCTCGAATGAAGCACCTTAAAAGCTATCATTTGTGCTCCAAAGTGGCCACCATACTCTGAATCGTGGCAAGCTGAAAGAATAGAAGGTCAGTGCTCTCCAATGCATCTTCTAGTCAAGCCATCACTGCAGATACAGGATAAATATGGATTTTCCCAAATATACATCCGAGAGTCAATTAAAAACATTTTCTTTTAGTTGTAGGACAACCCTTCAGGAATGGTGCCAGTGACTAAGTAGTTAGCTAGGAAAGCAAACCAAGGCATGTACGGTTCTCTTAACTTCATGTACAACACTTGTTCATCCGAATGAGGTAGGCACGAAACTTGTCAAAAGCAAAGACAACTGCACACATCTCTTTTTCAATTGTGGTGTATTTAACTTGATCCTCATTGAGTACCTTGCTAGCATAATAGACAGTGTGGAGTACTTTGTCATTTAGTTGCCCCAATGCTGCCCCAACAGCATGATCCAATACATCACACATGAACTCAAATGGCATTGTCAAATCCGGTGTGATGATTACAGGAGCTTCCACCAATTTATTCTTTAGCTCCTCAAAATCTATTCGACACTCTTCAGTGAATTCGAATATTGTTTCGTTCTCTAACAAATTGCATAATGGGTTGGCCACCTTAGAGAAATCTTTGATGAATCAACGGGAGAAGTCCGCGTGCCCCAAAAAACTACAGATGCCTTTGACATTAGTAGGAGGTGGAAGTTTTGAGATGACTTGAAATTTTGCTTTATCCACTTCCAATCCTTTCTCCAAAACTTTGTGACCTAATACAATGCCCTCTTGAACTATAAACTGACACTTTTCCCAACACAACATCAAATTGGACTCTACATCATTGAATATGGCCATCATACATCTTTGAAATGTTGTTGTGGCATTACAAAGACCGAATGGCATCCGTTTGAAGGCATATGTGCCGATAGGACAAGTAAATGTAGTTTTGTCCTGATCCTCTGGGGCAATTGCAATCTGATTGTATCTTGAGTACCCATCCAAAAAATAGTAATGAGAGTACGTGCAATTCTATCCAACAATTGGTCTAGGAAAGGTAATAGAAAATGATCTTTCCTGGTGGCTTTGTTCAACTTCCTATAATCCATGCATACTAGCCACGAGTTGACTAACCTTGTAGCCAAAACCTCATTATTCTCATTTATGGCGACTATTACTCCACCTTTCTTGGGCACACATTGAACTGGACTCACTCATTCACTATCAAAGATAGGATAAATTATACCAAAGTCAAGTAATTTCACCACTTCATTCTCAACAACTTCTTGCATCATTGGGTTGAGCCGCCTTTGCCTTTATCTCACTGGTTTAGCCCCTTCTTCCATCAGAATTTTGTGCATACAAATGGCTGGACTAATTCCTCTAATATCATCAATACTTCACCCTATGGCCCTTTTATGCTTCTTCGACATGGTAAGCAATCTTTTCTCTTCATCAGGACCCAAACTTTTTGACACCACAACAGGTAGAGTTTCTTCAATCCCTCCTCCAAAAAATGCATATTTCAAATAAGTTGGAAGAAGCTTTAATTCAAGTTTGGGAGGTACATAGTACCAATAGATGCTTGATTATCATAACGTACTTGGTCGAGTTGACTTTCAACATAGCTTAATTTCACCATAGTCATAAGACCAAGTCTCAAATCCTCATTGTCATAAAAACTCCCTATTTCCTTACACTACAACATGACTTCTCAAAAATACATTTGTCTAAGACATCTATAGAGAAACATGTCTTAGACACCATGTGATGCCTCATAGCCTTTTCCACATTGATGGTAACTTCTTAACCATTTATCTTGAAGGTAACTAAATTATCCTTCACTCCAAGTAGCACATCTCCAGTGGCTAAGAATGACCTTCCAAAAAGTATTGGCATTTCTTTATCCTTTTCCATATCAAGCACAATGAAATCCACGAGGATGATGAATTTATCCACTTTCACATCTTCTAAAATTCCAGTTGGCTTAACGATAGAATGATCAGCAAATTATAGCGAGATATCAAGAGGCTCCATCCTATCTTCCAAACCAATCAACCTAACAGTCTTTAGATCCATAAGTGAGATTCCTGATCCTTGATCCAAACAGGCATTTGGTAAACACTGTGTTACCAATCTCACAACGAATGATACATCCTCCTGGATCTCGTCTCTTGGTAGACATTTCTCCCATGATAAGATGAGAACAATTCATGTTCAATGCTTGTAATAACTGTCGTTTTTATTAACTAAAGTTGTGGTTATTTTGCGCTTAAGATTTTAATTTGGGAATTTGATTTCTAACTTGGGAAATTAAATTAATACTTGCACTCTTAATTACAAATGAAGAAATGAGAAAAGAGTAAT
>JAYDZE010013476.1:0-10238 GCA_034509125.1 Monilaria moniliformis
TCTAAATCGATGGTGAACTCCAATTGCCTATCTGGTGGTAAGCCTGGCAGAGTGTCGGGAAACACATCTGGGTACTCACGCACCACTTCTACGTCCTTGACACTTCTTTCTTCTTTCGGTTCCTCGTTCAGGTAAACGAGGTAGGTCAGATAGCCTTCCCTTAACAAGGTAGCAGTTTGTAGCGATGAAATTATGGATTTCCGCCTGTTCATACTGATACCGTGAAAACTTTTGGGTTTTTATCCAAGAGGTTGGAAAGAAATTTATCTTTCATTACATAGAATGCTGGCTTAGTTCTCAGCTAACCAATCCATACCTAGGGTTATGTTAATATCTCTCATCAACATAACCCTCAAGTCATTAGCCATAACCATAAGTTCTCCCAGCGTGATTACTAAATTCGAACAGGTTCTTGTGATTTCTATTACTCCCCCGACTGGTGATGTCACTCATATCTTAGGTTCTATCTGTTCCATTTTGAGTTCTAAGGTATCTACGCAAGCAGTAGATATAAAGGAGTGTGAAGCGTCCATATGAAACAAAAGGATAACAGGTATATCAAGCCGTTTTCTCATACCTGCTAAGTTCCCTTTACCCATCTCCGACTGCTTCTGCCTTATTGTGAATGCTCTGGCTTGCATGGGGAGTCTATAGCATTGTTGCTGCTGATATTGAGGTGGTCGCTGCTGATTCGCTCTTGGTTGCACTTGTAGTGCTCGCTGTTGTGGGCGTTGGTTTGGAGGGTATTGTTTTACCCCACCTCCCGTGAATCTAGTCAAGCAGTCCCTCGCAAAGTGGCTGCTCTTGCCACAGCTAAAACGGTTGTCTGTCTCTGCCTTGCAAATTCCTCTGTGCATTTTGTTGCACTTGGGACACGGATTAATTCCTTGCATTTATCCTCCCACCGGGTTGGGAGCAGTTGGTTTTGCATGTTCCTCTGGCCGGCTGGATCCTTGCCATGGTCGGCTATTCTCTTGTGGGCCTCGACGACCATCCCATCTACGCTTGTCCTTCTGATGGTGGGGGTGTGCCTTTGCGTGTGTCAGTATTGATGCTGGTGTATGTCTTTCTCCTAGCATTGTTGCTTCTATGTCTTGAGCTCGACTAAGAGTTTTGGGGTATGACAATCCTCCATATAGTGCCATTCGTATCTCGTGTCTCAGTCCAGTACAAAATTTCTCAATTATCATTTCCTACGTGTCCACCTGGTCTGGAGCATATCAGAACATGTCGCAGAATACGCGATCATATTCAGTGACTGACATCCATCCCTGCTTCAAATTGTAAAATTTCATCTCATTCTTCTTCCTGTAGCTCTTAGGGATATATTTATCATAAATTCCCATCTTGAATTGCTCCCAGGTCAAGTTGGCAAGTTTCTCTGAAGTCATCGTTCTCCTGCACACTTCCCACAAGAAGTCAGCATATCCGGTCAATTGAAAAGATATGCAGGTGATGTGCTCTTGGTTTGTGCATCGTATAAAGTTAAAACTACGTTCCATGGCGCATATCCGTATTTTTTCCTCAGCGGGGTCTCCTATTTTATTGAATACTAGTAGGTTCTGTCTCAGGAATAGTTCCTCTATCCTACGCTCGGGTGGGGGAGGTGGTGGAGTTAACTCACGTCGCTCCTCATGGCCATAGTATTCCTAGTCCTGTCCTACCTCATTCCTTCTTCGTCGCCCTGCTCTTCCTGGAGGCATCCTGTTTTAATTAAATATACAACTTACTACGGTGCTAATCCCTTTTTCCATAACTTACTAATTGAAGGATTTTAAATTTTCTAACAGATGTGAGGGCAATATTATCACTCAAATACTTATTATAGATAAAAGCTCATCTATGGTTTCTCGAAAGGTTATTCAAAGTTGTAAATCATAATAAATCACACATGTATGTATATATATATATAGGGGAAAATTGCCTCAGTGAGGACTTCATTACATCTTCTATCTCTAGATGTGAAATACAGCGAGTACGTAATACGGTGCTCCGTCCCTATGTGGATCATTCCTAATAGTACTTAGCCACATGTATCTAACTACTTATGTCACCGTGCTTTAATTAAAGGAATGCTACAATAATACTACGGAGTCATTCCCGTGGAAAATACTGTCTACGTATACTAAACCATACTACTAAAATAACATCAGAACGATCTACTTAGTGATCTGTTTCTGATACACTTATAAATCATAATACTACTAAACAAGTTTAGACCATGTTGCCAATCCTGTGGCCTCGTCATTGCCTGATGGCTATCCTAGATCTTCCTCATCTGGGTCCTCCTTGGAATCTTCTTCATTCTCGGGGTGGTGTCCGGCCTCGTATTTCCAAATGTCGTTCAACGTCGTAGATAGCCCATTCAGCTCCCCTGGGTGAATTCACATCTCTACGTAAAATACGTCTGCATCTGGTGAAATTGGTCAGACCGTGGGTGGTGCTGATATCGTCTTCAGCTCGGTGGTACCTATTGGAGGGGGCTGACGATCAACTATACAAGAACTCCGCAAGATCGTCTCTCCATAACCGGCGATAGTGCGACAAGAAATCCCAAAGATCGTCTCCTCGGCACGGGACGTATATCTGTTACTCCCCTATAATACTAGCAGGGCTGGATCGTGTTGTTGTCCGCTTTCTAGCAGTCCTCGTTATCTGGGCCATCTATAAGGTAAGGTCTATATTAGGTTTCTAAAACATAGTAAATGAAAACTAATGAAATCCTAAACTCTCTATGCTGTGAAACTTATATCTTGATCCGATAATCCTATAGATGGGGGTCATAGTTTCTTTAACATTCTTAATTATGTCAATAAACAACTTTCCTCGTTAGGAATTTATCATATTAAATTTCATTACATACTTTCCGTTCACTTGTTTAAGTCGCAGTTGCGACTTTAGAATGATTTATATTTTTTTAGAGCAAGGGGTTGGTACGTAAGTTTTCGTTTCAGATTTCATCCGTTATTCGTTGTGTCATTCGTCTTTTGACCACGTTGCTTCTTTATTCTCATACTTTTCTTGTATCTTTCTTCCATCTTGTTTCCTTCCACGTGATCTTTCCTCGTGCTTTTTCTTTGTATTTCTTATCTTTATTGCACCGCTCGGAAAAGCGATAAGATCATAGTTGTCCTTCTAAGTTTGAGTCCAACTATGTTATAGAGAGAAACGTATAACTTAAAGCACTCTATGTCGTTGTGAGTCTCGTCATTCCCTTTACTTATGTGGTGATCAAAAGTGACTTTAAAATGAAGATTTTTCAAAAGTTTTGACTTTTGCAAAAAGGAAAAATCCATTTCTTTCAAAAGCTCACAACCTTTAATTGAAGGGATCAATCATTAATTGTTTGAAACTATGAACTTCCTTGCTCCATGAGTGTTATGTTCTCCTTTTTCCCTTGAACACTTCGATTCTCAAAAGTCGAATTCGAAGTTCTTTCTCAATTGGAAACATTTTTCATTTTTCTTTAAAGTAACTTTACTCTTGAAAACATCGTTTCAAGGTAAGACTAATTCGTCATTCAAAACTTAAACTTTCTTTCTTGACTTTCTTAAAAATGACCAACTATTCATTTTTTCTCGTTGAGCATGATGAGTCGGGGTGCTGAGATCGTATCAAGTTCATGTAACTAGTCTAGTGAGAAAAACTTAGACTAAGCCTGAAAGAAGACTCTCGGGTTCAGAACATGAAAGAACTAGTCTAATATCACTTTGTCACGGCCGTACTTTATTAAGAGTAATAGCCCGATGATCATGTTGGGGGTGGGGATTAAGAAGCGGGATTAGAAAAGGGATAGAAAATCAATATACTTTTCACGAATTTCAATTGACCTTAATAATAGGATTATATTTATCTTATAAATGATCGAATCCAACATTCATACTTTAAAAGAACGGACAAATCAGAATCAAGAACGAGTATATATAAATTACTACTCCTTCTACTTTAACGCAGCGAAATTTAGAACACGGTGACATGTGTGAAGACATGCACCTCCGAGAGTATTATTCTAGCAAGGAACGTTCTCGGAACTTATTCAGCACACCTCCCTCCTTATTCACGACTCAACCTGCACATTTAGAAATATATGCAGGGTTGAGTATAACAGTACTCAGTGAACACATGCCAAAACATACACACATACATTTAAAATATTGGCACGCCACCACAGTAAAACACGGGGGTTTTATGTTAAAAGTGCCGAGTTTACTAAATCTCTTTGATCTTGAAGTTCGATTGGGCAGTCTAAGTTCCCTTCTACATAAGCCATATCTGAATATAATGTGCCGTGGAGGTGGCCACCTCCCGTGGTCACCATACTTAGTTGTGTCGGGAAGGTGGCCACCTTCCATGGTCACTGGACCGGCCAACCCGCTCCATGACTCACGGTCCCCTTGTGTACACTAGTCCGAGGAGGGACTTTATCCTTTCTGGGACCCGAATTCGATTTCATAACATTTGGCATAACAAATAGATAGGCATTCTTATATAACATATATTTTTGGCATGACAATCACTTTGAATCCACGAACCGGAGTTCAGGTTTTGAGATAAAAATCAAGATCATAACTTTTCTCGCAAACATTTAATATTTGAGTATATTAAAGTTGATAATTGGACAGAAAAGCACACCTCGATTTTCTCCTTAATTTGGAATAGTAACTCTATGGTTGAATCGTCTCTCTTCTCACGACAGCCCTTTCATAGAAAGTAAACTATATTTTAGCTTAAAAGAATAATTTCTATAATCACGTGATATGCACGTGTCCTACTAGGATATGTATTCTACATCTCGTCTCATTGGCATATCCATTATTGATTTAAGAAATTCTTATATCGTTATTTAAATTTATTCGGCAATAATTTTCTTGTCCTTCTTGATAAAGAATTCATTCATTCTTAATTTCCTTGGTTTAAGAAAATCTCAATTCCTTTGAAGTAATTAAATCGGGTAATTTAATTAATCAAAATTAATCCTAAGATTAATTAATTAAATTAAGGATCTTTCTTGAATCATAGGATTTAATTTCTTACGAATTAATTATTAGATTAATTTATTATAACTTCTTAATTAAAATTTCTCCTTTAAAATTTAACTAAGAGAAAATTATTTTAAGCAAGCATTTAAGTACTTAAATTAATTAAATACTTCAATAATCCAAAATAATTAAACTACTAAATAATTAATGGAGAGTTAATCCAACTAATTAATTTAATGCTACTCCATTAGATCATTAGCCCAAAGATTAAATTAATTAGCCCAAATAATATTTGAAACCCATCCATTATTTAAATGGAGCCTAAGTAAAGCCCATTATTTAATTAATGAAACCTAACCTAATTAAAATTGGAGCTAAACTCTTTATTTCTTGGTCCATCTCTCAAGCACAATGATCATTTACTTGAACCGATAAAAAAAGCCCATGAATTTAATTTCCAAAGCCCACTCTCTTTAAGTGAACTGGTCTAGTTCAGTTCAACCTAAACCTGTTCTAGGGTTTGGGATAAACCACTCCCACACACACTCATTCTCATTCACTCACATACACTAGCCTCCCTCCCATCTCACCACTATCTCTCTTTCAATATCTTCTCATCTCCTCCCCTTCTCTTACCCACCACCACCGCCTCATCCTCAGGCGGCCGGCGCTGGCATGTCGGTCGCCGCTGCTCCGTCGCCTATGCTCACCTCCTCCTCTTTTCTCTCCTCCTCTCCCTCATTCTCTACTTCTCTCGTTCTCTCTATCTCTTGCTGGCACGCTCTCTCTCTACCGCCGTTGCCCATGCGCCGCCACCGTCGAGTTGCCACCGCCTTGCTGGTAAGCTTTTCTTCCTCCCACTTTCTTTTCCTTCTTCGTTTTGCAAAAAAAAATAACTAGCTAACATTTCCTTTTTTTCCGGCGACTTCACCTGCCTCCGCGCCCTACCTTCAGCCCCCTAGTAGCTCCATGGAGGGGCTGTCCATGTGCGGGCAGCCCTTCGCCTCGTTCTCTTGTCCCCGAGTTGCTTTGATGTCATCAGTTCGCCGGTGTGCAAGCTGTCGACGAAGCCTAGGGCGGCCCCTTGTCGCCTCGATTTTTGAAAAAGGTAAGTTGTGGCTACACTTATTCACATCTGATTTTGTGTTCTATTTTGTTGGCTATTGTCCTATGTTTCATTGGAAATTATATGTGCATTGGTGCTAGGTTGATTATGTTTGGCATATTGGTGTGACGTTGAGTTTCTAAATGCTATGTTGACGTAGTTATTTGGATAACCCCTAATTTCATTTCATGTTATATCATGCTTATACTTTCGTTGAATCAAAAAGGTTGGGAATCACACCTTGATGGATTGGAGTATCGAAACTTCGATTATCTTCAAAATCTCTTGCCTTCGTTGTGAAAATATGTATGTGTTGCTTATGAGTTTTTTTTATATGTTGCACACGTTGAAGTGGATGAAATTTGTTGATTAAGGTATATGTATAAATGGTTTCTCCATTTGGTGATGTTTGATGTTGGATTGAGGGGACAGGCATAGCCTTCTTAACTTGAGGCCATGCTCCTTACTCACTTTTAGTGAGCTTGTGTAAAGTTCAAGATCTCATTTTCATATGCAATATGTGATTGGACATGATAATTTGGTTGTGATGTATTTTACTATATTATAAATATTAATATTATTTTTGGTAGAATATTATATATATATCTATTTTTTAGTATGATGTATTAAAACTATACATAAAATGTCATTTCCCAAAATGTCCTTACAGTTTTAAAATTAATTTGATGTGATTAGGGTTAATTTAGCCTAATAATGAATAAATAATATATGTTAAGATTATGCTATGTATTACGTATTCCATTTGTGAGGCGGTATAGGTGGTATATATGGAGTCATACAAATCTATACAACAGATATTGAAATTTGATAGCCTTGTATTTTTTAGACAAATACAATATTATGGTGTTATTTCTATGAGTATATTACTATATTGTGTACTCTCATCTCCGATAACAAACGAGTCATAAATGGATATTGATAAGTATAAGTAGGTAATCAAGATAATACTAAATAATCAGAATGAAAAGATTTAGCACTAGCACTAATTAACGATGTTCTACAAATCAACAAAATTGTACATTTAAAAAAAAGTTGGAGTAAAATATTATTAAATGAATGAAATAGCCTCATATTTTTTTGTGATTGTGAGGGGACCAACCAATGCCCCTTGCCCCTTGGGCGCCTTTTTATCTTTCCATGGGGGTAGTTATGTTGACTGCTAGAGTCGGAGGGGCTCATTGCTAATTGGTAGATGTATGATAGGATATGGAGCCCGGCACACCAGAAGTTCAGCCCAAATACGACACGTTCGGCCCAGAAGTCTGGCCCAGCCCAGAAGTGACTTGCTCAGCCACAAGGGAGTTCGGACCGGAGGCCAACAGCTCGGCACTAAGGGAGCTCGGACTAGAGACATAAAGCTCGACACTAAGGGAGCTCGGACTAGAGACATAAAGCTCGGCACTAAGGAGTTCGGACTAGAGACATGAAGCTCGGCACTAAGGAAGGTAGAAGCTCGGCTACAACTGCCCACTACCTCCACTACTTCCTAACCGCCAGCCATGATCCCGGAAACTGCCCCCACGATCTCTGTAACCGCTGAGTCGCTATAATGGCTCATTAATTCGGGCAAAGGCCCATGTAACTCTATAAATAGGGATGATACTAGACGAAAAAGGGGTTGAACACTCGATACTTGTAAAATCTCGGCAATAATACAAAAGATATACGCTTTGAGCCGTGGACGTAGATCAATTACGATCGAACCACGTAAAAATCCTTGTGCACGCTTCTAAATTCCTGGCCCATATCCGAATCAAACAAACCCGAGAAAATAAGATTGATCAGATTGATTTTACAACCACCATATATATATATATATTCTGCAGTTCTATTCTTTTCATGTCAAACAGCGTGACTCAGATTGATGTCAGCTACCAGTATTCCCACCTTGGATTATCCAATCTCAAATTTAAAGCGATGAGTCAAACAAAGGAAGCACTAAGTTAGTATTAGTCAAAGCAGCATCCATAAATTATGTTAAAATTAAACTCAAGACAGATTAAAAACTTAGATTATAAACCAAATGTCATTAGTACCATCTCACGTAATTATATATTACATATATTGTTCCTAAATATTAGTTTGATAACTAGACTATAACCGGATTAATATTAGTATAATTTAATATCGTCCCTATACATATATCATACATGGTAATGGTGTCCCACTAATCCAACTTGTTCACCAGTAATGTTCTAAAATATGAGAAAAATAAAAAGTAGTGCTTATGCGAAATGCAGATAACACATCTTTATTAGTCTCCAAATATTTTTAGCAATATACACCAATATTTTATTCCAAAGCCTCTCTTATAAATATTCACGAAACACTACAAATTACAACATTACTTGGGATTCTTGGATCATCCAAGGAAGAAACAATCTGCCCTAAATTCATATTGGCATTAATAACAAGATTTATTTATTGTTGATTAATCTCCTAAAAGGGAATTCCTGAATCATGGCAGAAGATAAGAAAACAGTGCTGGGAAAACACGAAATGGAAGGCTCTTAGGAAGAGGAACCTTCGCGAAGGTCTACCTCGGCCGGAATCTAGCGACGGCGGAATGCGTGGCGACTAAGGTAATCAAGAAAGATGAAGTGATCAAGAGCGAGAAGATGATGGAGCAGTTTCAGCGGGAGATCGCGGTGATGCGCCTCGTCCGCCACCCCAACATCGTCGGGCTAAAGGAGGTGATGGCCATGAGGTCCAAGATCTTCGTCGTCATGGAGTACGTTCGCGGCGGCGAGCTCTTCGCCAAGGTGGAGCGCAGCCGCCTCCGGGAGGACGCCGCCCGCCGCTACTTCCAGCAGCTAGTCAGCGCCCTCGACTTCTGCCACAGTCGCGGCGTCTTCCACCGCGATATCAAGCCGGAGAATCTCCTCCTCGACGAGAACGAGGACTTGAAGATCTCCGACTTCGGCATTTCTGCCCTCCACGACGGCGGCCTTCTCCACACGCAGTGCGGGACGCCGGCATACGTCGCGCCGGAGGTTCTCAAGATGAAGGGATACGACGGCGCCACCGCGGATGTGTGGTCGTGCGGCGTCGTTTCGTATGTGTTGTTGGCGGGTTTTTTGCCGTTTCAAGATGATAGTTTAAATGGCTTGTATAGGAAGATTTTTAGGGGTGATTACGAGATTCCGCCTTGGTTTTCGAGGGAATCGAGGCGTTTGCTTTCGAAATTGTTGGTGGTGGACCCGGGTAAACGGATCTCGATCCCGGGTATAATGCGGGCCACGTGGTTCCAGAAAGGGTTCAAAAGACCTAATGCGTTCGAGGAGGTGGAAGAGGAGGAGAAGGAGAGATTGGTCGTGCACGAGACAATTAGGAAATCGCCGTCGACGCTTTTCAGTTCATCTCATCCATGTCAATGGGGTTAGATCTCTCGAACATGTTCGAGGACCGAAGGAAGAAGGGGTCGACGTTCACGTCAAGGTGCTCGGCGAGGGTGATCATGGGGAAGATCGAGGTGGTGGCGAAGAAGCTAGGGTTTAGGGTTGCCAGGACCAAGGAGTTCAAGTTGAGGTTGGTGGGGCCCACAGAGGGGCGGAAGGGGCGGCTCTACGTCACGGCCGAGGTTTTCAAGGTGGCGCCGGATGTCACGGTGGTGGAGCTCTCGAAGTTCTCCGGCGACACATTGGAGTACGTGAAGTTTCGCGAGGAGGATGTTAGGCCGGCTTTGAAGGATGTGGTTTGGACATGGCAAGGGGAAAATGTCTTCAATCGTGATGATCAAATTTGTGTTGAGGAATAAGGTAGTTTGCTTATTTATTTTTAAATTTCAATTATTATTTTTTGATTAGTGGCCAAATTAAAGTTACACAAGTTTGTTGGGGATTTTTGTCCCTTTGTTTTTCTTCTTCTTCTGTGTTGGTAATTAGCATTGAAGATTCGTCAACACAACATATATGATGGGTGTGTGTACATAGTACTCTATATATATGAAATGAAATTGATCCATCGTAGACGTGCAGAAAGAAATCTAAGTTGTGTTTATGATGGCTTTTTTCTTCATGTAGGCTAATCTACAATAAAAGTTCCCAAATTAGGATATTTTTTTTTTAATTCCGAGAATGGGAAAGACGCTAGATCATCTAGCGTCTTCACTTAAACCGAAACAACGCCGTTTC
>JAYDZE010013487.1:0-10238 GCA_034509125.1 Monilaria moniliformis
GGTTGAGATTTTTTTCGGGTTGTGATTTTTCAACCCTAACCCTGTCGGGTTGTCGGGTTAATCGGGCCAACCCACGGGTTTCGGGCTAAATTGACATCCCTACCTATAGCTGCTTGGCTATCACAGTGTATCACTACTGTGGGCACTGGCTTCTTACAACATGGAATATCTTCTAGAAAGTTTCTAAGCCATTCGACTTCTTTCCCTGCTTTATCCAAAGCGATAAACTCGGATTCCATAGTGGATCGAGCAATACACGTCTTTTTTGTTGATTTCGACGAGACAGAACCACCCCTCACAGTGAACACGTACCCACTCATCGAAAATGAGTCTCTCGAATCAGAGATCCAACTTGCATCACAGTACCCTTCAATTACTTGAGTATATTGCGTGTAATGCAACCCAAAGTTAAGAGTATACAAGTATCTGAAAACTCTACGCAAAGCTTTCCAATATTATTTGTTTGAATTGCTTGTAAACCGGCTCAACTTGTTCACTGGACACGCAAGATCTAGTCGGGTGCAGTTTGTGATAAACATCAAACTTCCTATGATTATTGCATATTCTTCTTGAGTCACAGGCTCACCCATGTGTACACTCAAATGCAAATCGGGTTCCAACAGAGTCTTAGTTGGCTCACAATCAAATAAATGGAACTTCTTGAGCACTTTCTCCATATAATAAGACTGTGTCAAAATAATTTCCTCACGATCCCTCATAACCTTGATTCCAAAAATCACATCATCTAGACCCATATCTTTCATGTTGAAATTTCTCTTCAATATATTTTTCATCTCATTAATAATGCGGCTATTGCTGCCCATAATCAACATATCGTCAATATAAAGACACACAATAACAAACTCGTTATCCGTTTTCTCAATGAAAACACGTTTATCACACTCATTGATAATGAAATCGTTTGACAACATCGCAGTGTCAAACTTCAAGTGCCATTGCAACGATGCTTGCTTCAATCCATATAAAGACTTCATCAGTTTGCTTATTTTCCTCTCTTGGCCAGGTACTGCAAACCCTTCAGGTTGCTCCATATATATCTCTTCTTCTAATCACCATTTAGGAATGCAGTTTTCACATGTATCTGGTGAATCTCAAGATTGTGCAAAACAACAATCGCAAGAACCACCTGAACGGAAGTTATGCTCGTAAATGGTGAATATGTGTCAAAGAAGTGACCCCTTCTTTCTGTTTGAAGCCCTTTTTTTAGTAAATCGAGATTTACTAATCTTTGAATACCATTTAGATTTACATGTCTCAATCTACAATGTCATAAATCGGAGCATTCAAGCAAATAAGATGATGAGTCATCTCTCCCTTATAGCTTATATCTTTTCCATGGCCCATGGCCGTTACATTCAGCTTAAAAAGCCCATTCACTAGGTGGTCTTTACCTAGTAACTTTCCATACTTGGTAAACATAACTTTTCCAAGCTCAAATTCTAGTCCAAATCCATGGCTTACAAGAAGTGAGTTTGACACCAAGTTCTTTTGGATGTCTAGGACATGCAACACATCCTTAAGGGCAAGAACCATTCTCACTTTCAGGAACACATTACTCATACCAACTACATCGGATGAGGCTTGGTTCCCCATATGGAGCTTTCTACCTTCAACGGTTTTATAGGTAGAAAAAGCTTTCTTTTCAGAGTACACATGACATGTGGCACTCGTGTCAACAAACCATTCATTCATATTATTTGTGTGGTTCCCTTTGGACACCACTACGACCACCTCGTGGTCCTTGTTGTTTTTGAAATAGGCGGTACTCGTGCTATTACAGTTGAAAGAAACAAACAAAAAGGAATAGAACGTAAATTACAACAAGAATAATTAAAACAAACCAAATTATAAGTTGAGTAGAAGAAGCCATCTTTCTGCAAGACGAATTACGCCCCAGATTGTGCTCTCGGATTGGCGTATCGTCCCCATAGATAAAACGACTTCATCTTAGCGTATTGAAACACCTCAAACCCGATAGGCACCGATAAACTTAACGGAGTTTCGAAAATCGAGTACATAATGCTCCTAAAGATACTAAAAGATGCGTGAAAGACAAGAGATGAACTTCGAGAGAGAGGATTCATTGCGGTGTGTTTTTTCACTTTCAAGGTTTACGCCTATTTATAGGCTCAAGGAAGGACTTGCAAATGCTCGGCCATTACGACGCATCATCAATACACTGACGGTTACAGCAGCCAAAAAGCCAAATGCCTCGATATCTGACAGACTAAAGGCCTTGACCACATGAAGGCCAAAAGTCTTTCATTAATTTCTAACATCTTCATTGTAAAGATTCATAGTTAAAAATTATTACATCCATTTTGATCATGTTTCAAGTTCTTAACTCAATAACATGAGTACCTCAGTTGATCATTGATATTCACTTGAATAGTGTCAAGAATACTGTTGAGAATTAATACTCTGAATTCGACCTGCACTTAGAATTGAATTGGGCCTAGAGAATTTAGGATTCACAAGATTTTTATAATCACATACTCTATTGTAACCAGAAAAGTTATTAAACTTCAATTCTGCGAGTTAAAGTAGATATACTTTTATATATATGACTGACTTCCTATCAAGTGTATCTGGACCTATAGTGATGAAAAATGATGTAGGACTATTTTACTTATTTGTTTATTTATTATAAGGGTTATGTAATAAAATACTCCTAACGTTTAGAGCAAAATGCAAATAGTTTACTAATGTTATATTTTGTGCAACTTGATCCCTATTGTTTATAATGTTGGGTAAATAGCTCCCTCCATCTAACAGAAAGTTAACAATCATTAAACGGGTGAAGTTATTTCCCAAACTTTATAAATGTCGATAAACTATTTATTTTTTGTTGTAAACGTTAGGAGTGTTTTTGCTGCTTTACCATTGTTTTTCATTTTTTTTCTAAATTCTTAATATTTCTTCTTATTACCATTTGTTAACAAATTAAAATCTTAGTGTATGCATTCTTTTTTTTTTTGAGAAGTTAGTTTATGTATTCTTAATTCTATATTATATTTCTTTCTTTCTTTGAATACTTAATTCATGCATTCTTAATTACATATTACATTTGGTTTAATGAACAAGTTACTGTGTAAGAACAATTTGTGTGTTTATGCCAGATAATTTATATATAAGTTATTGTATTACTATATATATCATCATTATATATTATAAGATTAGTGATTTGAGTTCTCTCTTTAATTTTGGGTCCTATGTGGTATCTCATATATCCTATATTCATATTTATCTTTAAATTTTCATTTTGTGCATTTTTAATTCATATATTTTAAAATTTTTGAAATTTTACATTGATTATTTAGCGCTTATCACTGACTAATTGACCCATATAAAAAAGACTAGAAATAATACTAAAATATAATTCGATCTTTTATTCTACGTAACATCATCATATCTTTTTAATCCTCATTTATCTAAATTCTCTATATAATCTCTCTATATTTTGGATATATTCAACTCAATATTTTTGTTAAGAAGTTGTATAATTATAGGATTTATATATGTTGATCGATATCAATACACATATAAATCATTTATATAATTTTATAGATAAAGCAAAGGCATCCCTAACATTTATAGCAAAATAAAAGATCCTAACATTTATAAAGTTGGACAAATAACTAATATGTGTAACGACTATTAGATTTCCCGTTGCCCCGCTGACGCCGCATGCTGCTACCACTGCGTTATACCAATGCTTTGAATTGGCCAATTCATAGATTGCAAATACAAGTTTGGTATGCAAGACGAGTTGACTGAATTAATATTATACATATCAAACTTGCATAGTGTGGTATGCATGATTAGATTTCATACCATGCAAATTTACTAAGTCTGTAATGAATTCAGTGAGTTTATATCAGGCTTACCAGACCAGCGCACAATTAACCTTGACACTGCATGTGCATGTATGGTAAGCCTAGTATGAATTCTGCCAAAACGATATGAACAAATCCAGAAAATGCTGAGAAGGCGATCGAAAGAATGCATAATTTTATTGATAGGAACTGTATAAAAACTTTCTGTAACATTAATGCATACAAAAATTACTAAAAAAATATATATATAGATCTAGAAGGGGAGACAATGGTGCGGAAAAAGAGAGGCAACTAGGGTTTCGGTGCCTCGGTGAATCACGGTCGCAGGCGAAGCAGAGGAGGACGAGGGACAGATCCAGATCGAGAGGCTAGACGGGAAGGGGCAGCTTCCCTCTACTGCCTGCGCGAGGTCCATGGATTTTGGAGTCTGGGCGGCAAGGGGCAAATCAAGACAAGGAGGCGGTGGCGTGGCAGAAGGGAGACGGCTAGGGTGTCAGTGCCTCGTTGAACTGTGGACGCAAGCGACGCAGAAGAGGATGCTTGGTGAGGGTCTCGACGCGGTGGCCCACTTTGCAGAGAGGAGGCACAACGCGATGATAGCGGCTGGTAAAGAGAGAAGAAGACCGTGGCGGCGAACAGAAAAGGAATGTTGTGCGCGGTGACGTGAGAAAAGGGGAAGGTTGTGCGGCGGCTATGGTTTCCAGTTGCTGTTTGAGAAATAGATGGCGAGCTGCGGCTAGGGTTTGTTGTTGCTGTTTGAGAGAGAGACGGCGAGCGGTGGCTAGGTTTTGCCGCTGTTGTTTGGGAGAGATGTGGAGGGCGGTAGCGGTAGGTGGCAATGGAGAAGGGCTGGCTGGTGACGACGGTAGGCGTGACAGAGAAGGGTTGGCGGCGGTAGGCTTTGGTGGGTAAAATAGGGTTTTCTTTGTGCTGAGAGAGAATGAGAGTGGAGAGAGAATTTGCTTTCTGTATCAAAATGAGGAACATACCAAATTGAAAATGATAGTGAAATAGGGCAAATGTAGTCAACAGGAATTTGACCGAAAGTTTGGAGGTATTTTCTTCCAAAAATTGGATATATTTTAATTTTTTTTAGTTGACAACTAACTTTTAGTTTTAACTATTTTAATGGGTGAGTTAAGCATATTAACATTTTTTTTTTACGTTTTGTCTATTGGCCTAAAACATCTAACAGAGCTCAAAAAGTAGTACTTATAATTTACAGCCCAAAGTGATAAAGTATTAGGGTGGCCATTAGACATAATATGATGGAATCCAATTATCAGAAGTCTCCCACATGTAACCTTAAACCTAATCAATCTACTTTAGTTTTGGAGAAAACTATTAGTAAAAAACCGTTGCATTAATTATGTCATGTGGTTTAGAACTTTAGAGGAAAGAGTTTAGCACGAATCCAATGATATCTTGTGCATACCTAATATACACTAAAAAGATTCAGCATAATTAGAAATGGAACAGTATTTGTAAGATGAGATGATTCATAAATATTAGTTAATAATTAGTCCTATAAGTTGTGGTCCCTTATTGAGTGAATGCAATGCAGATGAAAGTAATAGTCCCGGTTTAATAGCTACTAATCATGACAGCTTGATTGCATTTTGTCATGCTCATATGGTAGCAGTAACAAACATAACAGAATGTGTCAAACACAAGCCTCCAACTCCACAGAGCTTCTTCTGCAATGGAAATATGGAGTTTTCACAGATGAATATGATCATATAAATAAGATGCAGGTAGGTGGTGTCGCGATCATCGCGTTTTGCTCAAGGAAGTGTCACATTCCTCATAATTGTGTGTGTATGCCGGTCGTGGTTGCACGCATCTTGGTCCATGGCGACAATGCCAAAACAACAACAATGATGTGTCATTTTCTTCCATTTTTTATTTTATCTTTTTCTACAGGTAAAACAACAGTTGGAATGTGAGATAGTTGCAATTTAAATTCCAAACTTTGAATCTTTTCGCAAATTAGATTAAACTTTTACAATGTTTTAATAATGCTCAAATCATATGATTTATAGTAAATTTGTTTCTTTTAACTTTCTGTATGAGTTTTTAATCTTTAGACATCTATTCGATGTTCAAACTATAGAGAGTTTTGAACCTTATTGTTTGTGTTGTTCTCTCATATTCTGAATTTTATTGTCGAATGTTTTAGTTAGTAAGCAATTAAGTGAGGAGTTGGCAAGTTGTAGCTTCCCGATGGTTTGAGCTGCAATTCTCCACGACAAAATTGTTGACACGAGATGACAACCTAAATAATGAATTTTAAAAACTTTTAGTAAATTTTGAGTTTAAAAGTTGGAAGAGTATCTAAATGTGAGCTTTAAGCTTGTGCTATGAATAAAAAGGCATGGATGTACTACAAAAGAAATGGAAAGGATAGGACATTATTAAAATACTTTTAAAATGATTAAATATAGTTTATAGTATCACCTTTAGGTCGAATTGGAAATATAGATTGGTCTTGAAATATTGTAAAAATTAGTCTAATCTTTGGAAGCAAATTGCAAATATATAGCCTGAACTTATATTCTTTGGCTCGAAAAATTCTTACATGGAAGACCCAAATTCAACATGAATATTTTAATTTATTATGTAAATTGGGTGGAAATACATTTTCCACTTGAATATAAAAACGAGATCATTTTTATATGCATGTGAAAATTATATTTTTAAATTAAAATGATATTGTTTTGATGCTTAAGTGGAAAATGTTATTTTTATTTAATTTACTTTAAGAGTCAGTATATTCATGTAAGATTCGGCCTTTTCACATCAAAATTTCTAACTCGAAAACATAGACTCGTACCATATTTGTTACTCAGATCTAAAAATTATACCATAAACAATTATATACCTCTTTTAAAATTGGACATATTTTACTATTAGGTACTCTGAATTGCATTATCTCTATGTTCATTTGTAACTTGGGAGCCCATCCAAATAAACAATTAAAAAGCCGGATATCCCAATTGTTGATGTGGTGTGTGCATGTGTGGCTAATGGAGTTTGGCACAATATAATGTGCAAGTGTAAGCTGCTCTATATATGGAACTGGAAGAATCTTACGTCATGAGAATCTATTCAGTAATTTCAAAAGCTTATAGGCCTTTGGGCTAGCCCTCTATCTTTACTATATTTTATTTTATATTTTAGAAGCACTCAAATTTCTATCCAAAATTTAAATTTATTCAGAAACATTGCTTCTGATGAAAGAAACTTTAGAACAACATAATTCTCATCTCCTCTTTCATTAGATCAAAGATGAGTTTGGTTTTCATAAAGATAAAGATGCTCTCTGAGTGTTTTCATTCCGTCTTCAGATTCAAGACTTTCTAATAAGTAATTAGATCAAAATCACAAGTTCGAAAAATACAATACTTGAGATTTCTGCATACAAATAAGAATTTACAAACCGATGCTCCATCTCCTGATAATGTCCAAAGAAAATTCATACCAACATTGATCAGCATTCATCAAAATTCAATACACCCATTTCTGAAACAAGGCAGAGTGAAAAACCAAAAATCCAAGGGGAGAAAATTCAGATTTCTATTACATTATTGATCAGTTCATGTGAAGATTAGGCATATCCTCCCATAAATCTGCAGCCTTCTTCGTTGCACCAGACATTTTAGAAGAGAACAGATCCAAAACATCAGCATGATCTTTAATGTATCGTGGGCATTTTGCAAGGAAGTCGTGCGCCTCAGACTGTCTTCCAGCTGAAATATACACCCCAAACAACCGAAGAAACACAGGAATTGGTGGAGATCTCTTCGACGTCATGCCCTGTGTAAATGTAACAGCATCTTCAGTAGTTCCTTTATTGGCGAGGTACGGGATGAAGGAATCCAGATCTGGAGGGTAGCCTTGGTTCTTCATCATACGCATAACATCTAGGGCTTCTTCGAAATGTTTTCTGGCTAATAGTCTCCTTGTTAATGTTTTGTACATCATGTGCCTTGGCCTTAAACCTTTCTCGTTGACCATCTTCTTAACAAACTTGTATGCCCCCAATGGCCTGTTTTGCTGACAGTATGCACAGACCAACAAATCTATAGGGCGCCCACCACAAGAGGAGGCACCTAGTTTCTTAACCATCTTTTCAACACTACTAGATGCTCCATCCAGATTCTGCTCCACACAGAATCCTTTAACTAAAGATATCCACGGCGCATAATCTGAGGAAGCCACCATCTTATCCACAAACTCCAACGCCTTCCCTGTTTCTCCAAACCTACTGAGCATAAATGCAACCTTACGTTGCAAAGCACCAGAAGGGAAGTAACCAGCCTCCATCAACTCTGCCAATATCCTATTGCATTCGTTCATCCTGCCGACACTAATCAAAGATTTGACAACTGCCTCGAGGATATTATCAGTAAATGCATTTCCATTGGCCTTGAAGACCTCAACAACTTTCAGAAACGAGTCCATATCTAGTTCCTCGCTGGCCACTATTTTCTTCAAAAGCAGAGTGCAGTCCTCAACAGACGGCTTATTTGTGCCACTCGCTGCAAATTCATACAAATTCACAGCATCCTCTATCATTTTCTTCTTAAGAAATTGCTTAGAGACACTAACATAGGTCTCCCTAGCCATCTCATGCCCTTCACTTCTCATTTCATAAACGAACCTCCAAAACTTCTGACTGTGATCTTCTTTACCTAAAGCTCTAGCCATCGCATTATAGGAATGCTGATCATGCTCAAAGACACCGCTATCCTCAATCCACCTAAAGAAAATCAACGCTTTATTGGGATCCACTTCAATAATCCCCAGCACCTCCTTGACCAGATCACTCGAGAACTCCACATCCAATTCTTTCAACTGTTTCTCGACATCATCTCCCCAAACTTGTTTCCCAATTATTTCACTAATCCTAACACAGTCACTTACACAATCTACTCCAGCCACATCATTGTCCTTGCGGCTAGCAGAACCCGTAGCATACAAATCCTTCAATTTCTCAACCTCATCATTAGAACCATCTTTCATAAACCTCTCAGAAATTCTAAGAAATGCGCCCTTCTTCACTCCGTACCCTTTCTTTTTCATAATGTAAATCAAATCCCAAGTTTCCTTCACAAACCCATTACTGCCTAAGATCCCAAGCATCAGATTATACGAATTAGAGCTCAAAATCTCGCTCTGACTACCCGAAACCCAATTAAAAATCCGCTTAGCAACATCAGGGTCAATATCGGGATTCTTTAGCACATTCAAAATCAAATCATGCGACATAATAACGTTCTTAGCATCTAAATCGGACTTAATCTCGTCATTAGACATTTCAGGTTTAGCGAAGATTTCCGCTACGAGAATAGCTTGATCGGAAGGTGGTTTAGGAGGCTCGAGCGCGAGCTCCGGCGATGAGGTGAAATGGCGGCGAAGTGAGAAGGGAATCGGGACAGCGTGAGGTGCAGGTGCAGGTGCGCGGAGGAGTGAGGAAGTGAAGGAGCGAAGATGGTGTACCTGAGAAATGTGAGGCGGAGATGGAGTGTGGCAGCGAAGGAGAAGAAGACGGAGCCATTGATTTCTCATAGTATGGGTTGGAACAGAGATTTGATCTCGAGCTGTTGTCTTGTTCAAGGGAAGAGAAGAGTGAGATGGGGGCTTTTGATACTTGAGATTAGGGTTTAGGGGGACAAGAGAGGGGTGAGGACTGACCAATAAAATTAACTATATTCAAAATAATATCGGTTTAGGTTTAAAAACTACTCCTCCCGTTCACAAGAAGTACTCCACAATTTCTATTTTTGAGCCTCCATAAAAATTATCTTATTTTCTATTTTGGAACATGATTAAACATTCTTATTTATATTTCAATTTTAAAAGTACATCTTATTGGCTTAATTTTTAATATAGGAAAATATATAAAAAAAATTACAAAAATGGGAAACTTTTTTTTTTTTTTAAATTCCAGAACAGGGAAAAACGCATTCTCCAAATGCGTCTTCACGTGAAGACGCATCCCGCTGATGCTATTCAGATAAAACAACATTGTTTTGCAGCCGCCTAGGGGGATGCATGAGCTGAATGCGCCTACCCTGAAGTCGCATTCTCCTCATGCGTCTTCCCCGTGCATAAAACGCCACCAGCCGGGAAAAAACACACATAAACACACATTTGAGAAAGTTGGGTGATTTGGAGCGATTTTGGGAGATTGTGGGCGATTCTTGACGATTCTTGGGCGATTGTTGTTTAATTTCATCAAAAGGTATGTTATTCAATCTTAATTTTTATAGTTATGGTTTAATTTGGACATTTTAAAGAATTTTTTGTATAGTTAGGGTTTATTAAATTTTTAGTGAAATGATGATATATTAAGTTAATTTAGATTGTTTACAAATA
>JAYDZE010013498.1:0-10238 GCA_034509125.1 Monilaria moniliformis
CATTTCTCATACAGAACATCACATACTTTCTTCTAACATTCTCTGAATTTTATCCGATCAAAATTTTGGTAGAACCATTTGATCTGAAAGTGTATCACACGACTTTCAGAGTATCCGTTATTCGATTGTTTGTTTCATTGTTATATTCCTCCCAAATTTCCTACAAAAAGCTGTGGATTATCATGTTTTACATTATCTCGTGGACCATTTGGAATATCCGGAATAGAGTTACTTTTGATAACATGTCCCTAATTGTGAAATGGAAAAGAAGCGGTTAATTTGGCGTCTCCAAGATCGGACGAGGGGCTGGTAAATTGTTTCCACATCTCCACGGGACAGGTGTTGGACGACTTCTATGGTGGTGATGAGGTGAGGGGATCCCCAAGTCCACAGTTGGGCTAGGGACCTTGGTTTCTTGTTTTCTCACGGCATAATTGTGTTGGTGGATCTGCTGTTGGGAGGCTTGCTGACCTGTGCTTTTGGATCAGCTTGATGCTTCTGGTATGTGGTCTTGTTTCGTCCTCTTTGTTGTTGCATGATCTTGGGCTGCTGTTTGCTGATGTTTTTTTTTTTTCTTATGTCAGTAGATGGACCTTGTGTTTTTGTGGCTCTAATCCTCTTGTCTAGGCCTAGATTTTGATTGTTGGTTGCTGTGTATTTTGTTGCAATGTGTGAGGCGAGTTGCTGCTCTCTTTGTGGGTGGCTGCGTTTTGCATCTGTCAATCAGACTTTGCTCACCAATTTCCCTGAGCATGTTTCTTCGATCAAAAAAAGAATAGTAGACGGAACGTATGTACAAAGATGGCGTCTCGAAACATGAATAAACCAATGAAATACCAATTTCATCATGAAATTAAAACAATATGGGATGTCGCTGCATAAACGAAGTTAATAATCTGAAAACATTTGTGAGATTAATTAACGAAGTCATTGAATAAAAATATAATCAATTTATAAAATCATATCCCAAAACTCACCTTCACTGTTGAATATTTCGAAAGTGTTTTGGATTTGGGATCCGTTTTCCTTCCATGATATTTCACTACAGAAGCTAAAGCAGAATGGGATGAAGTGAAGTGCTTCAAAGGAGTTGATAGTTGCATGTTGATATACAGGACCAAGAAAGATGAAAGTCAAAATTTAAATAAGAGAAAGGGATTTATTGTTATTGATCGATGAAATTTTTCATAATACGGTTTAATCAAAAATTAAATAATAGAAAGGGATTTATGCACGGAATTTATTTTGTATAAACTATAATATACATTTTGACAAAATGTAAGACAGTCACAAAGATATCAAAATACTGAATCACATATAATGCACAAGCATTAAATCAGATGAGATTCCGTAATCTACTTTTTATGTATTAGTCCATGATATGAAATCGATTTCATTTTTTTATATATTCTTTTTATTTTCTATTAATTTTAATTATATATATTTTAATTAAATTTTATACTTATTATCAAAAATTTATTGCATTAAATTAGGCAATACGAACCTGAATCTCCATTTGCTAGAGAGAGATAATACAAAGCTGCTAACAGTATGAGATATTATGACATTAAATAATGGATACTTTTTATGGTTATATGTCGGCATACCCTCGTATACCTAGTATAGGAAAAGACAAAAAGTCTCTCAATTCTCATTTTCTATGTATAGAATAAGGAACACTACACTTTCATTCCATTTCTCATTCCTACACATGTATGAAACTCTTTTAAATTTCATTCCCATGAAGATAACAAACTATACCGTTACTTGAATTTACACAAAAGAGATACTGAATTAATGCAAAAATAAATAAATCAGACTATACAAGAAATCTAAGAGAAAACACATTATTAGCTACTCAAAATTTGTTAATCTTGTGAACTCAAACTCCACGAACTAATACTAAAACCTCACCTAATGCACTTAACCAAACTGCCCCTACAAAAATTAAGTAACCGAAAAGAATGTTGAGGGGATATGATGCTAAATACTTATATAATAATTTGGTAAACACAAATTTCAGTTACAAGATGTCTCATAGGTTACCAAACATTATAGCCAAAAACATAAAAATGTCGCTATAATAATCCCACAAACAAAGCAAAACCAACGAATCCATTTTTCCATATTAGAAGAGGGACGTTCCCTTGCCCTTTTTATCCCCACCGATTTCAAAATGCTTGCACCTCTGCAAAAAAGATGGCGATCGAGGCCCCATTAGCACAAGGAGGAGAGAGATACATCAGAACAGATGTGCGTAAATGAAAGGCATACCTTGATTGGGTGTTGGGAAACATGCTTGCAGCCCTGGCATTGCAGCCTCAACACAATCTTCTTGGTTGTTTTGGCCTGGACAAGTATGACAAGAATCATTGTTATTAACACTTTTGGTTGCAATCAAACTACTGAGAACCTGTGAGATTTACTTCATTATCTTAATCACCACCGAGCATACTTGAATAAAATGAATATAATTTTTGTAAAATATAACATGCAAGAAGTCACCTTCTTGTGGAAGACAGGCTTGGTCTGGCCACCATAACCTGACTGCTTGCGATCATAACGTCTCTTTCCTTGAGCAGCTAAGCTATCCTTTCCCTTCTTGTACTGGGTCACCTTATGCAAGGTGTGCTTTTTGCACTCCTTTGATTTGCAGTAAGTCTTTTTTGTCTTTGGAACGTTTACCTGAAATTTTGAAATTAGAATTGATCAATAACCGATATTCAAACAAAGGCCGAATAGAAAGTAATTCTGAATTGCAAAACTCAAGGACAAGCTGCACAGAAACAACGTACAAATTCTGACACCAAGACAAAAATATTGAAATAATCTCTTCCTAAATATTCAGAGCGAGATAACAAAGTTGCAATATTACAAAACCGATATAGGAACAGCAACAGACAAGGGATCAATACACTAACTTAACTTCCAAAACATTGCTTGTTCAGGCATTGCTATTAAACCCTTGTGTAAAGAGCACCAAATTAGCTTCTGGATTGAATGCCTAATTTCAGTCAGGAAGTTATATGTTCACAAGGAAATTAAATGTTCAAAATCATAACTAATATCATGATATCACAAGCAAATCACAGCACCAGGCACAAAACCCCCCACAAAATCCAATATAAATTTGAATTGCTAGCTACGTAAAGCCTAATGCACATTTGCGTTGACAGTATTAACAGAAGTTACCAAAAACAAACACAGAATCCAACTAAACTATGAAAGTAATTATTTACAAAGCAAATCTAACAAAATTTCCAGCTCAAGAAGTATATCTTCCACAAACTACCGAATATTGCCAAGAAAACTCAAGAACGATCATATTAAACAAATATTCCATCCCTCTAGAAAATTGACCTAAATCGGAGGATTTTCCCCGTCAAATTCGGCGAAACTGACAGAGGAAATGAATTTTCTGTTCATATCCTCATTTCGATAATCCAACAAAGTACTACTAACAAAAAAAAAAAAGTTCCAGCGAAGATGAAATTCGGAAAAACTGCTAAAATGAATAGGCGATGAAACAACTAATTCCATCATACCAAACAAAACAAACGCCATTGCAGAAAACTAGATATCTCGAGAAAATAGAGAAGATGGCAGTTACCATGGCTTACGGCTAGGAAGGTCTCTGCAAAATGCGATTTGCAACAGAGGAAGTAGCAATTAGGGTTTAGAGTTATATAAAATGGGGCTTATGATGGGCCGGCCCAGTTATAATGATCGATTTAATGTTTAGACTAAAAATGTTGGTCTGAGCTATTAAGCGCTTAATTACGATTGCTTTGAATCTTCATCTTATGTGGCTTCATTTATTTACCATATGATATTGCAAAAACGCAAATATTAGAGACGTATTAAATTTCAAAATATAAATAATATATTACTTTATGTAAAGCAAAAAAAAATTCCTGAATTATATAAGAATATATAATAATAATAATAATAATAATAACAACAATTAAAGTATATTATACCATCATAAAAATGAGACTACTACACCACTATATAAGTTGGACTATTACACCACCATACAAAAAATAAATAATACTACACTGCATGACAGACATATAAAGCAAACCAATTAAGATAATGATTATATCCAAGCCTTGTGGCCTAGTGGCAAAGGCATTGATATGAAGGGACTCTTCTCATTGAGAGGTCCTGGGTTCGATTCTCCCCTCCAGCATATGGCGGGTTAATTAATCTCCCACATCCGGCCCACCGGGTGGGCCAAGCTGGGCCCCTAAAAAAAAAAAATTAAGATAATGATTATTCTATAAAATTAAACTATGAATGTAACTATTGCTATTTTAGAGTGAAACGTTATTTAAATGAACTCAGATTATTGAAATAGATAAATAATCATTATAACAATTTATATTTATAAGTTTATATGAATTACAATAATTTGTGAACATTGCTATACAGTATTAGGATAAACACGAGTAGCGAAATCACTTTTAAATTGAGTATTGAATAAGTATCGGTATATAAGTTCTAAATGGGTGCGATCATCGATCGACATAATCTATGTGGAATTTTCACCATTTTTTATTTTTTATTTATATACTTATTAATTATTCGAGTTTTGGACATGTACATATATACACATTCTAAATGGGTGCAACCATTAATCGACAAAATCTATGTGGAATTTTCACCATTTTAAATATTTTTTATTTATATACTTATTAATTAATTGAGTTTTGGATGAATATAAGTGTGCACATTATAGATGGGTCAAGTGGTGGTTGAACTTTAGCCTTATAATTTCAGTTTATCTTCATGCTCCATCACAATCAACGAATGCGGGTGGCTAAATCCTAGTCTCATTGTTTTACTTCATCGTTGCATTCTGCTGCGGTCAACAACGAAGCAATGATTGAAGTGTAGCCACTTGTAAAGTCTTTTTGAATAACTATTTATAAATTATAATGTAACATGATTTTTTATTGTAACTTGACGAAATATAATTTATATATTTAATTCCAAATTATTTTGGTGATATTGTTTGATTTATAGACAAAACTAGAGTTTTACAAATGAACGAACGAGATTATTTTGAATTAATGGACGAACAAAATTATATTTATATATTTACAAACAAAATATATGAGACGATGCATCCTAATTAAACATAATAATTCGTCGAAATTTCCACATATTAGTTAAAAAATGAGAAAAGCTAATTTATCGTGATCTCTCCATTTGAAAATCCAACGGCTGGCAACCACTACGCTTTGCATATATATATATCCACCCATTTCCCTTCTTTCTGCTAAACCCTTCCCTTTTGTCACACTAGGGTTTTACATCACTCTCTTCAACGATCCAAGGACTGCGCAAAACCTCTCAAGGTATCGTTTTCTTTCGTTTTTCTGGTCAGTAACCCTAGTTCCGCGAATAGCTGCACGAGTTTTCGTATATGAGTCAGATTTATCTTTCGTTTGTTTAGTGGATTTTTTTCGTTCCTTTATAAAAGCTTGGATTTTCTTTTTAATCTTCGTGTTTCGTTTTGTCATTCATTTAGTGCTTTGGTATCGGAGTGATTATCTGTAGTTTAATATCGGTTGCTATTGGCATTAGGTGTAATTTCTTTTCTGTTTTGGAAGTGAGCTGAATCAATAAGAAAGAAAACATGTTTAGATTTCAATTAATTTCTGTGTTTGCTTGTGTTTTTCTCGGTTATATATTGATGTGCACTTCCATTCAATTAAGAGAAGTGCTCAGTGGTTTTGATCTAACGAAATGCTTGATGTCGGCTTCTCTGTTCGATCTCTGCTACGAGGATTATATTTATTTTAAGTTTTCAGTTTATTTCTTTGCATATGATATGAGAGGAGTTGGATCTAAAGTTTGTCATATAGCAGTGGAGTGTTTATGCTTTACTCTTAAATTTAATATGCTACGAGGAAGATATATAGGTGTCTTGTTGAGGTGCTTTTTCTCACATTTTGAATATTCATATGTATCCAAGTTCTTGGAATGAGCATCTAATAATCTTTGTCAATCTTTCAGGTTGTAGCAATGGCTTTGTTTAGAAAAGCTGCGAGTATTCTGGGGAAGACTGTGAGCAGCCGAATAAATCAGGAAACATCAGTGTCCAACCTCTCTATTTTTCAAGCAATAAGATGCATGTCAAGTTCAAGGGTTTTTGTCGGAGGTGCGTTACCTTTTGTTTCCAGCAGAATGACTGGTCCACTGTTCTGTGAAATTTTGTATGACATCTCCTTATTTTATGTTGCAGGACTTTCTTACCAGACAGATGATAACACTCTTAGAGAGTCTTTTGATAAGTATGGAGAAGTTGTGGATGGTAAGATAATTGAACATGATCACAAATACATTATTGGTTTGTGAACAATGTGATAATTAAATCCACATCAAGTTGTTACAGTGTAAATAGTTCAATTTTTAAACCTGTGAATTCTGAACACTGCATTTATGCTCTGTATTTTATGGACCATAGATAAATTTATGCTCAATTATGCCCTGTTGGAACTTTCTTTATTTTTATAGGTTCTTGCATTTACAACCACGTCCTTCTTACTCGTTGTATTTTCTTGTATGGTCAAAGAATTAAAAACAATTGGATGTTTGATGTAAGCTCATAGCATGACTCTTGAAATAAGCATTCTTAATGGCTGTTCTAGAGTAAAAACAACTTCAGGTTGTGCTAATGGAATAATCTTTTGATAAGGAGGTGTACTGATATGAATTTTTAGTTGACATGTGTTTGTTCCTGTGTAGTTATTCATCTTTCTGTATTTTTAAACTGGTAAGGGTGTTACATCCTGTATCGGTAAATGATTGAAGATAATTGTGCCTTTATGCAGTAAGGGTGATTGTTGACCGTGAAACTGGGAGATCCAGAGGATTTGGGTTTGTTACGTTCGCTTCTGCTGAGGAGGCATCAGCTGCCATTCAGGCTCTGGATCAGCAGGTTAGTTAGCAATGCTCCGTTCCTTCTAGTTTCTAATAGTCGTGTTCATGTAGTTTCTCAATCTGACTACTTACATTTACATCTTTCGTATTCCTTCTGGATTATCTTTAGGAACTTCATGGTCGTCAAGTGAAGGTTAACTATGCGAATGATAGGCCACGTGGAGGCTTCGGTGGTGGAGGCTTTGGAGGCGGCGGCGGCAGCTATGGTGGAGGCGGTGGCTATGGTGGAGGCGGTGGCTATGGTGGAGGTGGCGGTGGTTATGGCGGTGGTGGTGGTAGCTATGGTGGTGGCTATGGTGGAGGTGATGGTGGTTATGGTGGCAGTGGTAGTGGTGGTTATGGTGGCAGTGGCGGTGGCGGTTATGGTGGGAGTGGCAGTGGTGGTTATGGCGGTGGTGGTTATGGCGGCGGAGCTGTTGCTGGAGGCTATCCTGCAGCTGGAGAGAGCCAAACTGGTGGTGATGCTCAAGGCTCCAGTGGTGATTCAGGTAGCTATGGTTCAGGCGCAGCGGATGGTGGATTTGGAGGTGGTGGTGAGGGAAGCTACAGAGAATATGATACCCCGGAGAATTTTGCTGATAAACGGGGTTGATAAGGCAATCCCTTCTATTTTGTTCGAGTAAGAACGAAAGCTGCAAGAGATATACATTGGTATTTGGAATATCTGATTGTGTTCTCTTCCAGAATTCCTAGAACTTTTCTTGTTATATTTCTTTTTTTTTTTCTGCTGACCTTTAGTTTATATTAGGTTTTTGAGTGTTAAGCTTCTGGATCTTTATTTGGTGTTTGAAATAATGACACACTAGTTCTCCAAATATTTTACTGTTAACAGCTATTCGTTATAGTCTTTGTTTTGATTGATTGTGTTTATCAATGGAGCTGTATAAAGCTTATGGCCTGTTTCAGCAAAAAGATATAATCATCTTTTTTAACGTAATTTCCATTAACTGAATTACTGAAGTCCATCTCGAGATTATTTTCTGATTTGACAAAAGTCTGTTAGTTCATCCAAAACATTTTTGTTTGTAATCTATATATGGGTAATACTTTTCCGATCGTCATGCTTCATTACAACCGTTCTATTATTTTTATGAATGACAGTGTAGTTACTAACTTACTATTTATAGTGTTTATAGATGTTTCATTTTTTTTTCCTATTAAAGATGTCACATTTTTTGTATTTGAAAAAAAATATATTTTAAATAATATTTTTTCTTTTATCATTAATACATCTAATAATTTTTTCTTTCATATTATTAGTTTTTATCTTACCATTAATATATCGAACAACTTTTTTTTTCCCCTCTATTTAACACTCTAAACAAAAGCTAATAAAATCCAAAATTTGAGATATTTATCAGGACGAAAGGGGTATCATTCATAAATATGGTGGAATGTTATTTTAAATCCCATGCCATAAAATCCAAAGTGTGACATATTTATCGGGATGAAGGGGTATTTTTCATAAATATTAGGGGTGCAAAATTGGGTATCCGCGGGTACCCGCACCCAAAAAATCGGATACCCACACCCGAAAATAGCATAATATGCCACTCGACCCCAACCCGAGTTTACTATTGCGGGTACCCCAATATCCGTCGCGGGTACCCGCACCCGCAATTGCAATTTTTTTTATTTCTTCTTTTTAATTTCACTTTGGAGTAAATAATGATTTCTCAGTTTCTTCATATGACTGAAGTTTCAAGAGAATCATGACAAATATAGTTAAATTCTTGTTTTCACTATCTTATCCTTTTGAGTAGAAAAATCAAACTAGTAAATGTCAAATCACCTTATGCAAATTAATTACTAGATTAATGGCTTATGAAAATTACAGATAATTAGTCTTAATTTAATTACTCGATATGATGCCGGCAGTTGCAAAAGAGGTTATGACCAAATAAAAAACAACTGACTAGTGACTACTGAGGTAGGGCCGTTAGTTTTAGAAATTAGAATTAGGGCTCCTAAAAATTAGGTATTATGTCGGGAATTCGGTATCCAAATACCTGATCGGGTATACCTGATACTTGATACCTGACAAATGTAATATTTAATACCCTACCCCGAATCCGTCAACGATTACTGCGGGTATCGGGTACCCGAAACATGTCGAGCATCGGATCGGGTTCGGGTATATCCGATACCAGCTATCTAATTTTGCACCCCTAATAAATATGGTGGAATGTTGTTTTTTTTGTGAGTTGTGGGGCGCACCAATGCAAGAAATGTCAAGGAAAAAGGCCAATCATTAGTCCTTTTTCGTATTGTTTGATTCATGTGATTATATATAATACTATTAGGCCCAATTTGGTAGATGTGTAATTTGAATAAAATATTCTTATTTTTCTCCATGTGTTTTGTATGGTTTTATTGTGATCTTAGGCTCACATAGATGACTTATTCTCGTGTAGGAAGTGAAAACGGACAAAGAGTGCGATTTTGGACGAAATCGGGAGTCAGAGAGAGACACCCGGTCGGGTAGGAGGCGTGCACCGACGTACCCGACCGGGTGGAAGAAACAGCAGAGTCCAGAGAGTCCTACCCGACCGGGTAGGATTCGTGCACCTAAGCACCCGCCCGGGTGGAAGAGGCGAGGGGAGTCAGAGACTTGCACCCGGAGGGGTAGGCGTGCCGCACCATCGCACCCGCCCGGGTGCGCAACTTTGGAGGAGACAGAGACTTCCACCCGACCGGGTGGAAGTCACACGCGAGCCACCCGCCTGGGTGCGTCAACCAGGGGATTCCAGAGAGTCCCACCCGGCCGGGTATGATGTGCAACAAGTCCACCCGACCGGGTGGAGCGCGGCGGGCAGTCCAGAGACTTCTACCCGGCCGGGTGGGGGTGGCACAAGTGCTACCCGGCCGGGTGCGTCACGCAGAGCACAATTAGAGCCCTAGTCTAGGCCCAGTCAGGCCCATACCTATAAATACCCCCAATGCACTTTTTTTACAACCAGCCCCTATTTTGACTGATTTCTTCACACACACACACACACCAAAAGAGAGAAGAAGAAGGAAGTAAGGCTCCTAAGGAAGAATCCCAACAATCAATGATTGGAGGATAGGAAGCATTCATGGCTCCAAGCATGGTTCCAAGTTGGTTTTCAATTTTCTTCTTTAGAATGTTAGGCTAGATTTTCTTGAGTTGTTCCTAGCATGTGCGAGGATGGTTGTTAACAATGTTTGATTGGAAATTATTGATCTATATTTGAATTTGAGGATTGATTTCGATTATTGAGTTGATTATGTTGTTAATCATTTATGGTGCATCATGGAATGATTAT